>JASDQU010738481.1:130298-158984 GCA_032191745.1 Picea mariana | reverse complement strand
CCCATACTTGCTCTAATTGTTGTAATTAATATATAAGTATGGGGAACCTACTACCACTAAAACATGACCTACTACATCTGATGTTCCTTTGGAAGACCTGTATATAATCTACCTACGTAAAAACATGTTCAACTATCCTGACCATTCTAGTATTCAAGTTTGACAGTAAGCTTATTAGTAACCATGTTTCACATCTAATTTCGAGTCATGTCAATGCTAAATAGAATGTCAAGATACTTGGTGATTTCTCCCCTTTGAACCCACTTGCATTGGGAAGGAATCCACCTTTGGTGATCTTCTAATCCAATAAGTATCTTAGAGTTTTTATCCTCTTGTAGTATCTCTTTAGAAGCTTTACAAAAGGTGTTCATCTGCATAGTGGGAGTTGATTAAATACTACTAGGGAAGGCCAGTAAATTTACCTTGGTAAACTACCTTTTATAATAGATAATCCAAGGCATCAGATGTGAGAACATATAAATCATGGGCTATAGGGTATCCCTATGTCATTGATCTGCTAAGAGGAATAAGATAAGTAAGTGGTCTATTAACACACACAATAACCAAAGCATTGGAAAAAAGAATATTGACATAATATTTGAACTTTGACCCAAATGGTAGCCACTCAAGCATGTGGATAATGAATTTCCACTCCAACTTGTTATAGGCCTTGTAATCATCCAACTTTAGACACATTCCTTTAAAACCTCTCTCTTTGGACAAAAAAGTATCCAAGCATTCAATGATGGAAATCACTCACAAAATTCTCTTCCGGATAGTATTTCAAATACAAAAAAATTCCACCATATAAAGATAAATGTAGATCTTGATGTAAACACTAGAAAATTTCAGTTTGATGATATGAAAGATAATTTTTTCAAGCATGATTGATTTGGAATCCTAATTTTGTCTAATAAATATGATCCTAAATATCAGAAACCTAATCATGATCTCCTTGCAAACAAATATAACCATAAGGTATCATAGTTCTATAATCAAACTTGTCCTAAATATGATAAACACTCTTAGGTAATTACTCTTGGTAGTTCAAAAAGAGTTTTGGACTCTTATGCCATTGGTCATCGTGATTTTATTTATGATGATCCCTTAGGAACCTACCATTTGGATGACATTTTCTTCCCAGAAGAAAGTGAGAAGATCCCTAAAGTTCCCAATGATGGATATAATTAACTTTGGGCTTCCCCCAAATATAATTTGCTAAAGACTGGTTCAAACTTATCATTAGCTAATTCAATACATCTTGATACCTCTTTCTACAAGAAGGATGTTAAGGAAAGTGTTTTTTAGATTAAGATTGTTTCGGTGGAAGCTCTAGTTTTTGTAACCCCATCATAACCCAAAAACTCACTACCTTTGACCTAAGTTGTCCTCTAGTTTATGATGGTTATCTCGAGTATTGAACTAAAGAGAGGATATTCTCTAACCATGTTATTCTAATTGAGATAGATAGCCATACTACTTATCTTCCATCTTGTACCAAAGGAAGAAAATTGTCTCATTGAAGCACTTTCTGGGTTTTAATGATCAACATGAAATGATATTTAGAATGGATGAACATTACATGCTCCATGACCTGGAACAATGCCTAGAAAAAAATAGGGGTTGTACAACAACACTGTTTATGGAAATTTTTCTCAGTTGATTTGGCCTTACTCTAGGAGGACCCCTAGCAGTAGATGCATGAACTAACACTTCATCAATCCCGACAAGAAGCCAAGGTTTCTTTCACTCAATATAAATGGACTCGTATCTACCATTACTAGATGCAAGGAAATAATATGAAAAGTACTAAAAATATTATATATCTCAATAAATTATCACATAGAAATCCCTGCATTAATAAATAATCACATAATAATTCATAAAACATTAAGCATAACTAGAATTGATGGCTATATAAACTATCCTGAAAGGAGAAATCACACCTACTCTAATGAACAGGTCAACAATACAGATGGAATGGTTGACCCCACTTGTTTCTCTTCAGTTGTATGACCCTTTTTTAGTCTTGATATTCCCTCAATCGACAAAGAAGGATCTTAAAGTACCTGCCAAAATCATTCAACCTCCATAAATATCTAAAACATCAATACAAGTCATATTTGTAGCACATTATTTACTCTAAGATGCACTTTCATGAGAGTGTCAGAAAATACATGAATGATCTCTGCTTGGTTTCAAGAATAATTTACTAGATCCACACGTCTAATATTTTATCAAACTGCCTCCCTTGATTTGAAGTAGCAACAACGAAGTCAACATTGACTTTGTTGTTGCTCTGTTGGATGGAGGGAGGTTTTCTCCAAGATTAAACGACTCCAATAAATTATTCTCTACTAAAAAGGGCCAACCACGTGAAGGAGGAAGCTCTTATGGCCCTCCCCCTGCCCTCACATCACTCTCAATTCCCCAATACCCAGCATATAAATCTATTGAAATATTTACAACAAAAACAAACATATATACATACCAATATTCACAATTGTTTACAATGAAATAAAATGTTTCCTTGATCCATTTGGAGTGAGCTCAATTCTCCTAAGAGAAATGTAACAACTATTCCATCACATCATACACTACACTAAAGCACTTTACATCTAGAAACTAGAGAATGCAAATTGATGTGAAAAGAGGCTTTATTCTATTCCATCATATGACTTGGTTGGAGTATTAAAATGTACCTGTAAACAACATAGAACTCATCCCACTTTTATATATAAGTGAAAACATGTTATTTTTCCAATATTAAATCATAAACTCTCTCAAAATACTAAAATTAATGCTTTGGAAAATAATAGGTCTAAACTCATATGCAATCATGAAAATGGTCTTAATGTAAGGCTACGGGAAAGAGGAATATGGTGAAAAGTGAAGTAAAAGGTTGATAAAAGAATCACATTTTTGTGACCCAATGAGTAAAAAAAAGTATTTCATAGAAAATAGATTTTATATTAAATAGATATTAACATATTCATGTACATCATCATTTATTACTTTTAGTCGACCTATTCTTCTTAGCTCTATAGTTCCTAAGCATTTCATCAATATGTTTTCGTTCTCTGGGTTCTCCTCAAAATATGATTGTGATTTCATCCTCCCATGCAGAGCACACCTAGTCGAGGGGTACTCACAGGGTAATGGATTCCATTGTAATGAGGTATCACCTACAAAAGAAAAAAATACAAAATTTAGATGGACGGTTTTTAAATATCATTGAACTAGTTTAGTAATATTAAAAAAAACACCTACAATGTCATTATTTACCTAGTTCACTGTTTGAGACCGTTGGAATGGTTGCCACCACGTGCTCCTCTTCAACTGTATGACCCTCAAGTACAACATTCTCTTCCATTGAAACCACAAACTTTATAAGGATAGTCATAAATGTATAAGCAAAAAAAAATAGAAGTACAAAATGTATAACTACGAAATTATTAACTATATGATTAAAATATATCCATATTATTGTCATGTTTGAGCTCGGTCATATCACCAGTGTGGGGATGCACACCCGTGAAATATTGGGACTACATGGGAGAACCATCTTCTGGTTGCAAACTACTATCAATGCACTGCTCTCCATTACTAGTGTGTTTATTGATAGTGTTTCTCCCATGGTTAAAACAAGGTTGTAAATATTAATAATATCCAATATGATTGTATTATATTAATAATAAAGCTTAATGTGGATTGAATTTTATTTACCTTATCCTGCAAAGTGGTTCTTGGTAACTGCCCCAAGATTTTTCGGTGTTCAACTATAGCTTTATATTCGTACTTGTAACCAAGATGGAGGTCTTCCTCCATGGTTTTAGTACCAAACTCATCACCCTGCATTGTAGAAGAGTATGTATTTTTAATGTTATTTTTTGCAATTACCTAAAATATTTAAGGTGATACAAATAAGATATTTAGGTACTTACAATTTCAGACTCCAAGTTCAAGTAGTCTCCCTGTCCTAGCCTATGCTGGCCACATTTGGAAAGCCTTGATTTTGTTTCCTTTGACGTGTCAGTCAACCTATCATCAAAAGTTTCAAGTATGTTAATATCTACCCCAATTTTATTTACATCTAAAAAAAATTGAAGGTGTTGAATTGGAATTGTAATTTAGCTTCTGGGACTAAAGGTTATTTTTCCTTCATCTGTTAATTTCTTCTCTTTTGCACCCTCAATGAGGGCCTTCCATTCCCTCTCTAGATCATTAGAGGATGCTTGTACCTATAATTTGTTTCAAGTTATTCCTATATGTTTCTCACATATATTTCAAATATTGGTCGACTATGTCACATATACTTACATGTCTTAGACTATGGTCAGCGTGGAAGTTGACTACAATTGGACCCGCCTATCCTCATACAATGGTCACCATGGATTGCCTAGATATGATGGCCCTCATTCACTTAGGGACTTCAGGGATACGACCTTTAGGTGAACATACTTGTTTCAGACTCTTTTTATCTGAAGTTGTCAGCGTCGAAGTTGACCACCATTTGACCTGCCTATCCTCATCCAGCTATCACCATGCATTTCCCAGATCCGATGGACCTTATTCACTTTGGGACTTTGGGGCTTTCAATATTGTGTGTCTTATGGGGACCACTTATCCTATCCTTCCACTTGGTTCTATCTGATGATCAGGATAGATCCCAAATTGCTCTAATGGTTGATATCTCACTTGAATTTTCTCCATGAATTTTGATGGCTCTTGTTTAATATCTATCCATATATGATTCTAGCTTGATCCAACTATAAATAATGCTACTACTCCATATCTGACGGTTGATATTTAATCCTTCCCAATGGCTGACTTCACCTCGATTTGATGGTTGTCGATATTTTTATGGGATTGTAATCGACGGTTGACGTATTTTTAGACAATAACAGAGTTTCATTATGATTCTTGAAGGGTTTCAAAGATCTTCTCTCTTATCTATTCATTGTTATTTCTCCTAATATTTTAATAACTTTTTGTGCATTCTTTTATGAATTGATCTTTAGTCCCTAACCCTCCCGAGCTATTAATTCCTTTTTCTCCATTACTCCTTTTCTATGTGGATTCTCTGTACGCTACCTCTCTGGAGCCTTAGGAACATAGGATCATTGTTTATCCTATCGTGATCAACGATGATCATGAATTGCTTTTGCCCCAAGGTCATATACCTATTTCCCAAGGTGATGTTCCTTTTTCTCAGTTTATTGTACATGTTTGACTCATGTTTCTATCAATGATAACACACAATCAATAATGTCAACATAGCAGAACAACAATGATATATCCAGAACAATATCAGAATAATACTAGAAAGAGCACCTTTGTTAAGGATAACAATGCTAAGTTGCCTCTTCAAGGGGGAAAACTCCATCACAGGAGAGTTTTATTACAATAATATCCATGCCAAACTTCATCCATGCCTCCTACACTTATTTATACTAATTCTACCTTCTAAAGAAACTTTTAGAGGAAGATCTTTCTAGAAGCGAAAGATTATATTAGGTCTTCTTATATTGACTTATTCTCATTTATTTATTAGGCCCTATTAACTAATGTCATCCTTTATTAAATATAAAACATATCCTTATAACTAATGACCCATGGAGAGGGGTTGGTATTGAATCCTAAAAGGTAGTGCAAGTTGGTAGGCTACTATTCATACCTTTGCAAGTACCTCAAAAGTCCCACAATACTGTGGTGACAAATTAGAACTTCTTCTAAGTTTAAATAAATATTTTCTGCGTTTTTCTTTTAGGTAAACATGAGCCCCAAAGTTGTGTTCTATATGTTTCCTTTTTAAATCTGCATAAATCTTCTTCCTATCCCAAGCACTTCTCAAGTTTTAATTTTTCCTCTAAAGTATTGCTTCGATTTACTTTAATGTGTATGGTCCTAAAATGATTATGCCAATTGGATTGTCCCAAATCATAGGTTTTCGACACCTTATTTTATATAGCACTTCAAAATCACTCATTTTTAAAGACAATTGGTATCCATTATTGTATGAAAACTCAACTAAATCAAGATAATCCTCCCACACTTCAAAATCACTCATTTTTAAAGACGATTGGTATCCATTATTGTATGAAAACTCAACTAAATCAAGATAATCCTCCCACTTTGTTGGGTAGTTCATAACACACATTCACAACATGTCCTCGATAATAAGGTTAGTCCTTTTATTTTGACGGTTAGTTTGAGGATGGTAAGAAATGCTAAAAGCCAGTTGTGTGTCGATACCACTGAAAAAGGTCTTCCAGACGTTGGAAGTAAACTTTGTGTCTTTCTCATAAATTATTGTTTTAGGTAGACCATACATCCTGAAAATCTCTTTCATAAACATTTATATAATATTTATAGCCTTATGACTATATTTTACCACAATAAAGTGTGCATCTTTTGTAATTTTTTCTATTACAAACATTATATAATAATTATGCTCCTTAGTTGTAGGTAATCCGGTGATGAAAGACATATTGATTACTTCCCACTTCCATTTTGGAATGTGTATAGGCTACAATAATCCAGTTGGTTTACAATGCTCATCCTTAATTTGATGTAACTCTAAACATCTAGCAAGGTATTCAACTACATTTGTTTTCATTCCTGAACAAAAATATTCTTTATTTAAGGTTGTGTTGATGGGTCCTAAATCCCTTTAAATGAACAGCAAGAAGCAAACCCACCATCAAGGCCCAATTAGACTATGCAATGTTTAGAACTGGAATGGCTCTCCAGATCTTGTGATCCGGATAATTAATCGATGGGCTTTACGTTTTCTTGTAAAGGTTCTATCCTTCAGTTCATATGTTCTCTTTTTGTATTTTCTCTTAGGTAGGACTGATATAAGATCGAAATCCGGTATAAACCAACTAGGAAACAAAACAGGAGAAATATTTAACTGTTGGAGAAGAGGTTGAGCTTGGGATAACCCGTTACTTTAGCATGTAGGAAATAATCATATACCATACGCCTAATACTAATACGTTAAACATGTGAGTAATCCAATTACTGACTGAGATACAATTTATCAAAAGTAAACACACATGTGATAAATAATGGCAAGTGAAATAATTCATTCAACTCTAATCATCGATCACATAACAACACACCGATTCATTTTCATCATTAAATAAAGAGCTATAAAACATTGCATCAGATAACTTATCAATAGATTTAATAGCTCTTACTCGTTACTGCATCCATTCAACAAACGAGATAGGAAATAGTTCTTCTCCACATCCAATCATACATGCATTTGATGAAAAATTAAACTTGCCTTTGGTCCAGAAGGAATTCTCAATTAAAGGAAGCTCCAAAATAATTCTTAACAAAACCAAAAATGAGAGTTTCTTGCAACAACCATCAACCTTTAACTAATCGGTCGATGCTCCTATTTATAACATAAAATTGTCTTAAAATAACAACTAAAGTGGATATGAGTAAAACATAATTCACCATGTGGTGTTATATCCTATCAGTTTGTCTAAGATTCATCTAAAAATATCAGTTAAAAGGGTGAATCTTCTCATACTCCGAACACTGGATGAACAACGCCTCGCAGGTGTTGACATATGGGAATCTATGTTGTTCCATCGGGGCAACGTAAATTTCTGTTATCTCTACCACATGTGCCCGATACTTGACTAGACTAGAACTTAACAATTGCAACATATCCCGAGCTTTGATTGGGTGTTCCATAAACTATCGCACTTGACCTAGCACCGTGTTTGTCACTTTTGCTAGTTATTCACCCCATGTTGATTCTTGCTCAATCTGTGATTTGACTATGTCACGCAGGTAGACAAAGTCATGGGGTGTGCCAAACTCAAGCAATGCGATGTCTTTCATCACTCGATTGATCTTGATCCAGTATTTCTCACAATTGGTCCATTTCTCTTGAATTTCTCGGTGCGGTACCTTTATCTTAGGTAGACTTGGCGATCACCTAGTATTTGGCTTTCTTGGAGGCATTGTTCCTGCAAATCGAAATAAAATCCTTTAGGGCCTGTGTAGAGACTGATATTTTATATATGAAGTGAAAACACAAAAAATCTAGACTGGTACATACCTATAACGCTTGCTAAACTTTGTAGTTCGATACTCATGGGGGGCTCTGAAGATTTTGAATTTCTCGTCTCGATCCTTTGAATGCTCTAAAACTCCTTTGTGTGCAGAATAATCTTGTTTATAATGGTTTGATAGGATTTAATGGGGAAAAACTTACCGGTCGCATCAACCAATTAATTCGGGTGATGAGTGAAATTCAAATAAATCTATCACCGAATGTCTGCAATTTAATTCATCGTGGGTTGACGGTGGAGGTGCAGAGGGTGATGTGTTCTATCGTTAAATTCAAATGGTCCTTTTGATTTACACACAAATTAGAAACTAATGAGAGATTTGGAATTAATTATTCCCTTAAATGATCCGGATCACAACGTATCTAGCCCTAAAATGTCCCATCGTGTCTCTTTCCTAGTGGGTGGATTAGGAATCCAGAATGTGTTATGGGTGTTTTTGATGATGTTCCTCTATAAAAAACCTCTGACACTGATCAATTTCATCGTACGGTGCTGACGTGGAAAAATTGGCTTGGGACACATGGAAATTGAAACAAGTGACTCATCTCATGAGTATTAGTCCGAGTCTGGACTTTCCTCCAGTGGTGTATTCTTACACTAAACCTGGGATCATCAATGCTGAAAAGGTGTCGGGGATCGGTGATTAGGGGAAAAATCCTTAGCCTGGTCACAATGTTCATCGTGATTCAGATTTCTCTGATTCCGACAAGCATGTCGTGTCTCGACTATCGGCAATATCCTTATGTGATACTCATTTTAAATGAAATCTTCCTTCTGTCGATAGCCAATGAAGATCGAGGCTTGACAATTGAGGTTTTCCGAAGGTTTTTTTTTAACTTCTTAATTCCTTCCGATGCCAAATTTTGGGCCACATTAGGTGAAACGTTTCGGTTGTTGATTCTTTATTTAGGAGTCAAGCCTTTTAAGTCGTTAGTTTCATAGATTCCAGAAAACTTTGAAAGACTTAAAGAGAGCCATGATGATAAGAAAAGGTAACATTTTTCACAATGAAGTCGAATTCGATAGTGCGAAAGATCAAGTGGTACACAAAAAGTAAAATTTGACATAGGATTTTTAGAGTGTGTTGAGTGCTCAACAAATGACGAATTACTGGGTGAAAGTAGAATCTTTGTTCAACCTTCAGGCTGGGCTGATGCGAGAGCTAGTGGAGAATTTAACTGGTTTTAAACCAAAGCCCCTTTTACACTTGCATATGAAATTCTCTGATTGATGCTTCGGGTCTACCTATGGGTTTTTCAACCTTTATTCCTTCTTCTTTTCATGTAAACCTGACTCATGCCATATTTTGACAAGAGTCTATTGGAGCATTCAATGGCACTAGGATTTTTAGTTACCTTCATTCATTTTCTACGGTGTTTCTCCACTACCAGGGAGCATGCATAGCCCCGACGGAGTCACCCTGACATTACAGACCTTACTCTGCTTCCAGTGAGCATCCATAGCCCCAACGAAGTTATCTACATACCCTCTCCTGTTGCACACTCATTTGATATAGTTGACTTTTATTTTGACAGAATGCCCTAAACAAGTGAGAGACGAGGATGTTTGTTATTTGCAAAAGTATGAGGTGATTAAGGTGAAACTCACTAGTTCTTTCTCTGAGGTGTATGTAGTCCTCTCTAGGTTTCATTATTTCTCTTAAGGTATTACCAAACAACTAAGTAGACACTTCCTCATTTCTCTGGAGTTTTTCATTTGCATAGGTTAGATAGAGAATCCTTTGAAACAACCACAATTTCTTCATTGTTTCTTGTGTTTGTATGTGAGGGACAAGCTAGGAAGAGAGTTCGCTATGTCGCATGATTTGAGGTCAACCGTTGTCTTGATTCAACACAATATTTCAAAAGCTCATAAGAATGATCCCAAAATACAAAACAAGGTATAAATTCAAAAAGAGAAAACGACGCATCAAAAATAAACACAATTTTATTTATTTATTATTTTTTTTTTTTAGTGAAAATATTGTTTCAGGGCTTGGCCATTCACTGGGAGAGTGTCAAGTTTCCCCCTTAGATTCTGTAAACGATAAGTGCCTACCCCAATCTTCTCAGCCACCTGGAAAGATCCGAGCCATAGATTATGAAACTTAGAATGTTTACCTTTAGGCTCGTTTTCTCTGTCCCACTTCAGGACTAGGTCTCCTACTTAAAATTCTTTTGTTTAGACTTATGCTTGTCAAACCATCTTTTAACTATATGTTGGTGGGATATGAATTTTGATTTATCTTTCTCTCTTTCTTCTTCTAAAATGAGAAGGGTGTCAATTCTTTGTTGTAAGGTTGATGAGGGATGCCCCCTAGACTCCTGAGCAAGTTGAAGAGACAGGAGATATAACCCATTTGGGAGAATGGATTCTTGTACGTATACTAGAAATTATGTGGAATTCCCTATAGCTTCCTTGGGTGTAAATCTATCTTCCCATAAAGTGTTATGGATTACATTATGCCAATTCCTTTGGTTGTCTGCAAACATTTTCTTTAATATTCTTATCAGGTTCTTATTAGTTGATTTTGCCACTCCATTGCACCGTGGATAATAATTCACAAAGTATCTAATTATGATTCCTTTGTCTAGGGAAAACTCAATTAATAAGGTGGAAGAAAAATAAGTTGCATTATCAAAAAGAAGAACAAAAGGGACACCAAACCTTGTGATTCGTTGTTGTTCTATGAATTGGATTACCACCTTCTCATTTACATGGGTTAGAGGAATGGATTCTTCCCATTTCGTGAAGTAATATGTGGAAGTAAGTATGTAATTTTGTTGTTTTGAAGAGCTTGGCGTAATCTCTCCTATGATATCTAACCCTCATTTCTCGAACATCCTAGAAACATTCACCGATTGGAGGGGGACTGTTGCTCTCTTCTCTCTCCCATCTCATCGGTTGGAGTGGGAAAGGTTTTGTAGTTTCTAGCATATGTGTGAGCGTCTTTGAACAAAGTGGGCCAATGATAAATAACTCTCAGTATCTTATGAGTGGTAGTGTCTCCTGCAAAATGTCCACCTACAAGGCCATCATTGAGCTCCTTCAGAACCTTATCTGCATCTTCATGTTCAAGGCATCTCAAAAGTACCCCATCATAATTAACCCAAAAGAGTACCAAATTTATGAGGCAATATTGCATAGATTTTAACCTGAGAGATCTCATCTCCTTGAGGTTTAGGTCTTTTGGTAAAGTCCTATGATGCAGGAGATAAGTCAATTTCTCATACCAAGACTCTTTCCCTAGGGGAAATATATGAAGCTTCACCACACCATAGTTCCATTTCATACTCCCATCTGGGGTCTTCATTTACATGGTCTTGAGATTCAGCTACCAGTTTAAATAAACCTTGTACTTTAACAATTTTAGCAGGTTTTATATCTAGATCAAATTCCTAGACTAATGGCATCCAATTCCCTCTTCTTTCCCCCATATCCTGTTGAGTAAATAGGTATCAGACTATAGGGTGAGGCATGATTAATTTGGTGTGGTTCTTGAGGATGTAATATCTGAAATGTTTTACTGCCTTATAAATCGCGTAAGCTTGTTTATCTATAGAAGGATAGTTAAGTGCAGCACCTTGGAGGTTAGTGCTCATGAATAATACAAGGGATTTTTTTTTGTCATCATCCATCTGAGTTAATACTGTGGCAAATGATTGGTTAGAAGCGAAAGTGTAGAGGAAGAAATCTTTGTTGAAATTGGGACTTCCCAGTACTAAAGCCATATTTCGTTCATCATCCCACTTAAACTCAACATCCTTACAAATCATCTTTTGTATAGGTTTGATAGTTTCCGCGAAATCGGGAGTGAACTTCCTCACAAAATTGATTTCCCAGAGAACGATTGCATAGCCTTCTTGTTGTGATGTAATGGAATATGAGATATAGCATTAATTATTTCTGGGTCTATGCAAATGCCTGCTTCAGATATGAAGTGGCCTAACAACTTGTCTTCTTTGACACCGAAAATAGTTTTCTTAGGGTTTAAGGATATGTCGTATTTCCTACACCTTTCAAAAATCTAGGTTAATTGTTGGATGTGATCTTCTTTGTTCTTTGAATACACAGTCACGTCATCAAAGTACACTACTACAAAATTATTGATTAGTCCCTGAAATGATACATCCATGTCCCTCTGGAAGGTCTCTCCTGCATTGAATAAACCAAAGGGCATGCATTTATAAGAAAAAGTTCCTCACTTGGTTCAGAAGGTAGTTTTTAAACAGTCTTCCTCTAAAACAAGAACTTGTTTGTAACTTGAGAAGCCATCCAACCAGGAGAAAATCTCAGATCCAGACACAGTATGCAAGAGTTTCTCCATTGGTGGGACTGGTTAGTTGTCCTTTTCTGAGGCTCTGTGTAGGTTTCTGAAATCCACGCATGGGTGAAATTCACCAGACTTTTTCCTCACATGAACTAAATTAGATACCGATGTAAAGTGTTTGACCTAGAAGATAATTTTGGCATCTAATAGTTTCTTTAACTCCTGACACATGAGAGGCTCCAGGGAAGGGTGTTACTTCTAGAGGTTTTTTTGGTAGGGTTTTACTTCAGGCTTTAAAGGGACAGTGTGTTGAATGATACGGGTATCATAAGTTTTCATATCTCAGTAAGACCACACAAAGACATCCTGATACTGTATGAAGATTTTGAGGTAGGAATTTATTTCCTCTTTAGATATGGTTTTGCTGAGGTTTATGTTTTTTGGGTTTTCCAGGATTCTTAGATTTATGGTTTCATGCATGGGACAGGAACTACTAGTCTTCGCATTTTTTGACCCTTTAATAAATTCTTTCATGTCAAAAATGTTTTCTAAATTATCTATCCCTTTCAGGATTGTGTGAGACTTTGATTGGTCGATCAGATGATTTATATGAGGGTCAATTTACGTCAGTTGTTCCTACAAGACTTCATCATCAATAGCCAAGTCTTTGAAATTATCTTGATTAGTCGAAAATTTTATGATCTGTTCATCTCCTTCAAAGACCTTCCAATTAGAAGTATTGCTAGGTACTGAGGGTTTGTAGAGGAGTTCTACAATGAACCGAGAGGCTTCGTAATATTCTATAGTTGATAGCCTTGAAGCAGTGATGGCTAGAGAATCAACAAGAGTGTTTTTCGCTTTGGGAATCACTCTAATGTTGAAAGCTTCAAACTGCTCTATTAGCCTGTGCACTTCTTGCTGGTAATTCTTCAAGTGTGAAGAATTTAAATATATAACATTCCTTATCTATCTGAAAATGATTTCATAATTTATGAAAACCTTTAATTATTTGACGTTTAAATCTATGGATTTCTTTATCCCCTGTACTATGGCTTCATATTTGGTAGTGTTATTCATGCATTCGAATTCTAGTCTAAAAGACAAGAAATGTCATCTCCCTTTCGGATTAATGAGGATACATTGTTCTCATGACCCTTATTTCGATTTAGATCCATCAAAGTATATGGTCCAAACTTGTGGGAAAGATGTATCAGCTTCCCCTTCCCTGTTACTTTCCCTTTTCCCTACCGCTAGTTCTATGATCTCTAACACAGGTTCTTGGCAGAAGAGGGATTCTTCCACCGTTGTTGGAAACTATTCTTGAAAAATAATTTTGGAGTTCTAAGTGAGAGGGACATTAGATGAGAGAGGATAGAAGTTCTCGAAGTAGGAATCATAGGAGTAATTTCCTAACACAAGAAACTCTATCGATGAGGATTCATTTCGGGTTTCTAGATCAGTAACAATATGTTTCTGATATCTCTCCCTATCAATTCCGATCATATTTTTTTGACCCTTTAATGGAAGCCAAAGGTGAGCCCAGTCTTTAATAAAGTATTTTTTTAACTTCTCAGACCAATCTCAGATTAATAATAACCCATAAGATTCTGGAATATCTACTATAATGATGTCAATTACTTCCAAAAACTTAGGATAGGTCACTATTATGATCATCACATATTTTAGTTATCCCATGACCGTCAACTGGGTTTTGTCTAGTTGCATCACGTGTTTGTCACTTTTTAGGGGGAATGCATTTATTTTTTTTCAAATAGACAAGGGCATAACATTAGAGGAGGCTCCTAAATCAACCAAACAATTATGGATATTTCTGTTGAAGATTTCAAACGTTAATAGGAACGGTGGAACAAAAGGTTTTCCCTTCTTATCTTCAAAACTAGCATTCATAGTTGGTTTGTTTACTAGATCTGAGGGAGTTAGATTTCTTCCCTAATCATTTCTTGTTGTAGGATTCTCTATTGATTTCAAATCTTGTAGAAGTCGGTCTTTTTGATGAGGGATTCTCCATAAGTCCATAACTGAGATATTAGCTTTCAAGTTCTTCAAACCTTCAACTGCGTTGTAATCTAGCTTAGGAGATTCTCAGGAATGGATGCTTATAGGGTTCTTACGGGAAGACAAAGGTTCTTTCAGGTGATTGGGAGTTGATATTCCTCTCAAAGTTTGGGTAGTATCAAGGTAATTTGAGACAGATTGACCTTTACTTTGCATTTTCACCACCGATACCTCTGTGGGTGGTTCTTGAAAATAAAATAGGTCATTAGAAGACATAATTAGGTTCAGATATCATATCAACATGGTCATATATTTTTGTGGATCAGTCTCTTCCTGATCAGAAATATTCATAACCGAAACACTTGAATGTTTGGTCAAGGAGACTTTGTCTAGAAATCGCTTGGCCATCAAATTCATGGCATGTATCCATTGAGGGAAGTTTCTTTAAGTTAGCTGGGGGAGGTTCAATTTTTTTGAACGGTGGTTTCCTTTTAAAAAAGGCTTATAGGTCCTTTGGCCTTCGTTTCCCTCCCCTGCACTTATTTTCATGTCTATGATTTCATTTGATAACTTCTTAACCATGCGTTGTAGGTCTTCTATGTCTCCATTGCCCTTTTCAGGACCTTTTTCTCTTTTTTTCCATGTGGATCTAGTTAACAAGATTCCTCTCCTAAGAGGAGGTTGAACTTCTTTATTAACTAAGGAGACCTGGTCTTCTTTACACCCTTTCATCTCGAACTCTATCGTTTTGGCTTCTTCAAAATTCTCAGCTAGGGTTAGTTTGGAAACCCTATTCACAAACATAAAAATCGAAGATGGGAGAGCATTAGTGTATACTTCGATTTGCAACTCCTTAGTAGGTTTAGCTTTGGGTTGGAATTTTTTTAATATGGTGGTAAATGTTTGATTAAAGTCTTTGACCCTTTCCTTCAAACTCATGGTGGAAGCAAATAATTCAGCCATAAAATCTCCTGTAGTAGTTTCTTCTACAAATTTATCTAGGACATATTTTTGGCACTTCGTCCAACTAGTTATGGATCCTATAGGTAAGTTAAAATACCACGTCAAAGATGAATTATCAAAAGTGTAGGGGAACAACCTGGAAACTATGTCTTCATGATGGAAATTCATCAGTATGATAGCAAGTATGAATTTCTTGATATGATCTTCAAGTAGTCCTGAGGTTTCCAGGTCAAATTTAGGAAGTAACTTCTCTGGATGTCGAGGAAGGTTATGGACTCATCCTGAGATGGCCAAAGTGTATTTGGCTATCCAAGGTTGATTGTTTTGAGGTGGGTTTCCCATTTCTTCATCATGATTTTTTTTGTCTTCCATATCTTCGTATCTTGAGTTAAACTCTTCGTCTTCTGAAAAATCACCCAGCTCAGAGACGTCGTCAACTAGCATTTCAGGGATTAAATTAAGAGGATTCTTGATTTCAGTGATTTCGAAATCTATTAGGTCTTCTACTGTGTGAAAAAAAACTTGGTCGGGGGTGTCAACCACTGGTGTGCTTATTTTTTGTCTTCAAGGAAGTATCAAAGATAAAGACAACACAGCGATCTATTGAGCATATGCTCTTGTGATTATTATGAATTGATTTAATTCCTCATTAGGAAGAGTGTAAGGTATATTAGGGAACAAGCCTTCTTCCTCATTTTGGGTTGAGTTACTCATTACAGGAGTACTCATTGTGTGGGATGTCTTGGGAACGACTAGCCATGCATGTGGGTTGTTTTGAATCGAAAGGCTGTCTGAAATATTATATGGAATATGTATTCAACCATTTATTCTTCAGGCCCTCCTTCTAGTGCCAATTCTGTTGATGGGTCCTAAATCCCTTTAACTCAACAAAAGGAACCAAACCCACCACTAAGGCCCCTATAGCATTTAGTAGTGGAATGGTTCTGTAGATCTTGCGATCCGACCAACTAATCGATGAGATTTACGTTTTATTGTGAAGGTTCTATCCTTCTGTTCGAATGTTATCCTTTTGTTTTCTCTCTTAGGTAGGAGTGATATAAGATGGAAAGATGGTATAAACCAAATAGGCAACAAAATGAGAGAAAATTTTAACTATTGGAGAAGAGGCCAAGCTTGGGATAACCCATTACTCTAGTGTGCAAACAATGATTGTCTACCACAAGCCTAGTACTAATACGTTAACCGTGTAAGCAATCCAATTACTGACTGAGATACAATTTATCAAAAGAAAATAGGCATGTGATAAATAATGGCAAGTAAAATAATTCACTCAACTCTAATCATCCATCACATAATAATGAAACGATTTATTTTCATAATTAAAGAAAGAACTGTAAAACATTGAATCATATAACTTATCAATAGATTTAATATCTCTTACTCATTACTGCATCTATTCATGAGACGAGATAGGAAATCGTTCTTCTCCACATGCAATCATACATGCATTTGATGAAAACTTAAACTTGTCTTTGGTCCACAAGGACTTCTCGATTAAAGGAAACTCCAAAATAATTCTTAACAAAACCAAAAATGAGATTTTCTTGCAACAACCATCGACCTTTAAATAATCGGTCGATGCTACTATTTATAACATAAAATTGACTAAAATAATGGCTAAAGTGCATATGAGTAAAACAAAATTCACCACGTGGCGTTCTCTCCTATCAGTTTGTCTAAGTGTCATCTCAAGATATCACTTAAAAGGGTGACTCTTCTCATACTCCGACCACTATATGAATAACTCCTCGTAGGTGTTGACGTATGGGAATCTATGTTGTTCCATCGGGGTCACATAAATTTATCTTATCTCTACCGCATGTGCCCGATACTTGACTAGATTGGCACTTAACTATTGTAGCATAGCCTGAGGTTTGATTGGGTGTTCCATAAACTATCACACATGACCTAGCATTGTGTTTGTCGCTTTTGCTAGTTCTTCGACCCATGCTAAGTATTGCTCGATATGCGATTTGAATATGTCACACAGGTCGTCAAATTCGTGATGTGTTCCAAACTCAGGTAGTTCAACGTCTTTGATCACCCAATTGACCTTGATCCAGTGTTTCTCGCACTTGGACCATTTCTCTTGAATTTATCAGTGTGGTTCCTTTAGCTTAAGCCATCTCGATGATCGCCTAGTATTTGGATTTCTTCGAGGCATTGTTCCTGCAAATCGAAATAAAATGATTTAGGGGCTTTTCACAGAGTGATATTGTATATATGAAGTGAAAACAAAGAAAATCCAGACTGGTACATACATGTAACACTTCTTAAAATTTGTAGTTTGATACTCACGGGGGGCTCAAAAGATTTTGAATTTATCGTCTCACTCCTCTAGATGCTCTAAAAATCCTTTGTGTGCAGAATGATCTTGTTTACAATGGTTTGAGAGGATTTAATGGGGAAGAACTTATCGGTTGTGTCAACTAATTAATTTGGGTGATAAGTGAAATTCAAAAAAATCTACTGCCAAATATCTGCAATTTATTTCATCATGGGTTGATGATGGAGGTGCGGAGGGTGATGTTGTCTATCGATAAATTCAAACAGTCTTTTTCATTCACACGCAAATTAGCAACTAATGCGATATTTGGAATTAATTATTCCCAGAAATGCTCTGGATCGCAACGTATATAGCACTAAAAAGTACCATCGTGTTGCTTTCCTAGTGGGTGGATCGGAAGTTGGTAATGTGTTATGGGTGTTTTCGATCATGATTTTCTTTAAAAAAACCGCCAACGTCGATCGATATCATTGTACAGTGCTAACGTGGAAAAACTGGCTTGGGACACGTGGCAACAAAAACCGGTGACTCAACTCACGATTATTTGTCGGAGTTGGGAATTTCCTCTAGTGGTGCGTTCTTACACTAAACCTGGGATCATCGATGGTGAAAATGTGTCAGGGATCGACGATCGAGGGAAAACTCTTCGACGGGTCGCAATGCTCATCGTGATTCAGATTTCTTCTATTCTAACAAGCATGTCAGGTCTCGACTATCAGTGATATCCTTATGTGATACTCGTTGTGAAAAAAATCTTCCTTCCGCTGATAACCTATGAAGATCGGGGCTCGATGATTGAGGTTTTCCGAAAGATTATTTTAAACTTCTTAATTCCTTCCAATGCCTAATTTTGGGGCACGTCAGGTGAAACGTTTTGGTTCTTGATTCTTTTTTTAAGAGTTAATCCTTTTAAGTCATTAGTTTTCATAGATTCAAGAAAACTTTCAAAGAATTAATGAAAGCCACGATGATAAGAAAATGAAACAATTTTCACAATGAAATCAAATTAGACAGTGCAAAAGATCAAGTGGTATCTGTTGACGGGAAAATTTGACTTGTCGTCAATTGGAGGAATAGGTCCGGTACAGGGTTGTCTAAATAATCCAAGCCATTTGGTGTAACCTATTCTGACGGGTTTAATGCCTACGTTAGCCAACTAGGGTACTAACGATAGAAAAATTAAATAAACAAATCAAATAAAAGATTCTAACAATCGACACAATAATTAGAAATATTTATCTAAGAATGTGAATATACAAATGATTATGAACAATTTATATACAGTTTACAAGGTTTTCATGAAATCTTGCAAAATTGATTGTTTAATAAAGTTTCTGAATCAAATATGAACAACACTTCTTTTTGGATTTGTTTTTTAAATATATTAAACGAATAAATACTAAATGAATACGATTGAAATAGTGACACAAAAACAGCCAAAGCTAATTAATGTAATCACAGTTTCATTCATAAACAACTTAACTAAATAAGACACGGAATAACTTGTAGTTGATCAACAAAAGTGGTATTATCTTTATGTGTTGTATGAGCTACTGCCTGTACTGTTGTTAAGGGAAACCTATAACAGAACAATACTAACACTTCCAGAATACATTCAAAGAAGTATTTGATATCAGAGTAAATTAATAACAACATGAAGACAACTAATTAAAAATCATGTGATCTTAAGCTAATCAGTATTTAAGAACAAAAGAAAACTCAATTCTGAGTATTGATATTATCCATCGTTTAACATTAGAAATAAATTCCACAATAATCAAATGATCGATTGATCACACATAAAAAATGGAATAAGAAATTATGGACAACATATAACATTTAACAATATGAAAACACCATATGATGACAAGATAAAGCTAAAATCAACCGTAATAACATTCTCATAATACAACAGTAATGAAAGAACGAAATGGAATAAGAATGACATAGGTCTAAATCCAAACATGAATTGTTTTCCCATATTCTCTCTCAAAATCACATGCCCATATTGCAGTCCTGGAAGAATTTTTAAGAAAATAGTCTCTTAAAGATTGAAAAAATTAATACATAAATGATAACAATTAACCATGTATTGATAAAATAGACTAAAACTATTTTAAATCAATGCATAATCAAATACGAGTTTACCGTTAACCGCAAAATGTTAAACTCCTCCTAAGCTTTCACTCCCAAATCCTTGAGGGATTCTGACTTCTGCGCTCTAGCAGAGTCTTCACGCACACAAACGTGCTATCTCTTCTGAGCTTCTCCAATACTCAGACCTTAAATAAATGAATCCTTCTTCCTTTCTTCTGTAGATGGAGAATTTGGATGCCCTCCTAGCTATCCCCTGCTGAAGCAACCTCTTGCTGAGTGTTTCAGAGTGTTCAAAAACCCTACGAAGATACTTTAGTGGACTCTTATTATGTTTTCCCAAACTCAAAGAGTTCTTTTCCTCTCTGTGCCTATTTGCACACTGTCTCAATTCCCTCCTGGCAGAGTTATACAGAACTCACAATCGAGCTTTTGTCCTCTTCTAAACTCACTGCAGAGTTCGGATAAACAACAGGGTTCTTCTGTGCACTCCTTGCACTGGCTCAATGCCCACCTGAAAGAGCTTCACAGAACTCCTCAGAGATTCTGTCTACAACTGTGTTTTCTCATACACAGCCTTGCCTCCAAGGTATTCAACAACATTGAGGTATTCCTTTGAGTTCTTGATTTCAGCTTCTGTGCCCACTTGGCACACCTTTGTCTGACTTTGTAGAGTTCAGAAATGCACCCTCTATGCATGGCTATCAGAACCCATAGTGTTCTGTCACACCCTCCTGGTGTGAAGCCTCAAAGACCTCTCAAGCCTGAAACCAAAACAACTCTTGCAAATGCATAAACATAACATACATTCATAGCATAATAAGAACACACAGAGACATTCATTTAACACCAGAAATATGCAAGAAAAACTATTGTTTGTATTAAAATGGCAAATGCTTGTTTGTACAAGGTGTTCCTGAGCATGGCCTGTAACAAGGTCTCGGCTCCTTCTCTCTTCTGCTCTCCTAGATCTATCTCTTCTAACTATTACCAAAATGAGATCCTTTGGATATTTTTACCTGAGGAGGCTCTTCGAGCTCTTCCCTCCAACCTACCTACCCTATTCAATTACATTGAATGGGTTGTCTAGTCCAGAATTGGATCTAGATCTCAGCCTTACAAACATTAAAGGCCTACCTACTCTAATGCCTGCACAAAGGCACGACTTCATGTCTCACCATCCTAAGACATTTAATTACATTCAAATTCAAAACTGAAGACGAGGGTTGCGCCTCTCTTCAGCCTTGAATGCACACGTTGATGTGGCTGGGTGGCTGGGTGGCTGACGTGAGATAATGCTCCTACATCACTCTCTAGGAAGAAGGGTACCAAAATAGACCCATATCCAAATTGTTTCAACCCACCACTTCTACACTTGGTCAGTTTTTCTTTCATACTTTTGAGGACCCCTTTGCACTAGTTGAAGACTCGGGGCTACATACATTCCATTGCATACTGAAAATGGCACTGCAGAGCCATGTGGGGAGTTGCACTCCCTACCATGCACGTAATAGTATAGAAGATAGTCCGGAGAGGAAAGTCTCAGACGTCCATGATAGAGACTTTACCGCTATGTTTCTGGGTACCCGGTACAAAATGTTCACTGGTGTAGTGGTTCATAGGCTCACCGCCACCCATACTACCTGTAAGTGTCACCCATGATCCACAGTGAGACAGTCCTATTAGGAAATAGATATCCTCGATATCTATGGTGAGTATGTGGGCACCCACATGAAATGATTGCTTATTCACATCCAACATGTGAACTAATTACTCAAGTAGCCTTAGTTGGGCCCTCATGCCCTGAATCTTGAATAATTTCAACAACCCACACTTCTAGAGGGCCATAACTGTTCTCAGGTCATTCCTGGCGAAGCAGTCTTCTTCTGTGTGCTCTCTCTCGTGCCATTCCAACATCTTGACCATGGAAGACTTGCTAAGGAACCACAAAAATATATTAGCAACATGATTTTATTTCTTAGGGGTTTTCCCTTTTAGGATTCATCTTTTGAAATTATGGGCTGCGATCATGGTAGTCCTATGCATTCGCATAGTGCGATGTCATCCCACCATATATTTAAGGGTGCCTGTGGTGATACTAGATCATCGCAGGTCCTGATATAGGCCACCTGCCACTACCTCAACGCATGGGTAACCCCCAAAAATCAACCCAAAAGCACATTTTCAACCAATGAAAATCAATTTTTAGTCCATGAAAAGATGAAGGAGATGAAGATTACCTTTTCTATGGAGACAATTCGTGGAATGATTCGATGTGCACTCTGCAATCAACACTTGAAAACTGAGGTAAAAAGGGGGTTTGGAGAAATGTTTGGGTGAAGTTACAGATGAAATAGTGAAATGAAGTTTTTTACCTATTTTATTGATTTTTATTATTTTTCATTTGTACATTATATTATTTTTTATACTTCATCCATGCCCTAAAATTCCTAACAACTTTATAAGTGTTTGATTTTTGCATATTGAAAAAGTCTAGAGGTGAAACGTTGGAACAACGGTTCTCTTTTTGGTTTGTTTTTATTTGTCGCATGTACAAATCCTTTTAGGGTTTTTCAAGAAAATTTTCAAGTAGAGTCTAATTTCTTTATCGCGCTCGAAAAACCATCATAACGTAATCGAGTAGTCTTTTGTCATTTTTTCAAACTCGTAATGGTGACACAAAAAATGAAATCGATAGAGTATCCATCAAGATCTTTTCTCACTCCTTAAAAATGAAAATATTTCAGAGCAACCTTGTTATTTTCACGCTCGTAAAATTGTTTGAAGAAAACATCTGATGAGCGGTGGATTATCACTTTTTCGGTCTTGTCAGATTAATTTACGAAAAAGGACTTGATGGAGTTCTCTTTAAGTGTTTTTCAGACTCTCTAAAATTGAAAAATAGCTATGTTTTCTCTCTTTGGACTCATTAAAAAAACATTGAAATACCCATATGGGATTGAACCACTCCTTCTTAGGGTTTGTTAAACATACTCCGAGTGAATCATCTGAAGGATGGGCTTACATCAACAAGCATATGTTATCCTTCTCAAGGTTGCGTAAAACAAAGAGGTACTCGCCAAAAATGGTGGGGGAAAATTGGGAAAGAAATGTGTCTCTGTATTTGTGTTAGTGGCAGAAATAGTATCTCTTGAACATGACACCCCCCTTCATCATTATATCCAGGTTGGGAAATCCATTTTTCTCTTGTTTGACCATCCACAAATTCATATGTTGGGTCCT
This sequence comes from Picea mariana, assembly GCA_032191745.1. Taxonomy (NCBI): domain Eukaryota; kingdom Viridiplantae; phylum Streptophyta; class Pinopsida; order Pinales; family Pinaceae; genus Picea; species Picea mariana. The sequence goes on along the minus strand of JASDQU010738481.1, from coordinate 135,991 downwards.
CTTTGATTCAATGCTACCAACACCATTATCGTGTCGTTCATATGTTCAAAAGAAGTCCAACCTTAACAAGCCTTCTATTGAGTCGGCCATCTGCAATTATAAATCTTCTACCATGTCGGCCTTCCCTGTGTCAGTTTTGAATCACTTCATACTCTGATCTACCTCAAATCTATTACTTATTTTGTGTCATTGATGGGGGATACATAAATGCCCTTTTGTGATGAGTCTTTTCTTGTCGACTTCAACTCATTATCCAGGAACAAGGATTAGAAATCATTTAGTACCTTAGAGCCTACATGCCTCAATGGTAGGTTTCTTCACTTTCAGCAGTGGGTTCACATCATTGACCCCCGATTAGAAGATTCCATAGAATGTTCTACTTCAACTCATTCATTCACATTCGTTGGATTGTAATAGGGTACCTTGGGAGTCATTGACATCAATGGTGATTTCCCTCACACTTGTTAATAGTTTTCATTATTGACTGGTAATCAAGTGGTTTCTACCATGTTCGAATTCAACACATGTAATCACATGGTTAGATTCATACTTAGAGATGATRGAAATAAAGACCATGGATATTATCATTTTGGTCCAGGTTGCGACGAAGTATTTATGATTTGTATTGACACATAGATCCACTTTGTATGTATCGTGGCTATGTCTGAATTGAATTCTTTTAGAGCATAGATCCACAGTGTATTCTCGGTGGCTATGGTGATTCATAATTACATGTATCCACAGTGTATATTTAGTGGCCATGACTCACTTGACATTTTGTAATATGAGTATGGGAATGCCTACCTCAGACGATGGTATATTATTATGCAGATGCTTGATTGTTTGCAGGTTCCTGATCGGTGCGCTCCTTGTTTGACACACACATTCTACAAAGTATTTCAGCTGTCATGAGTTCCAGCTTTGTAATTTGGGGGGAATTCTGTTACACATTATTTTGGTCACCCCAGTGATCCACTAACAAAATGTGTTCATCTTCCCTGAAAATATAAAAGAGTCTTTCTCCATGAAGAGAGTGATTTACTTTTCTTTCTAAAAAATCCTATTAAGAAATCTTGTCACACCCTGCAAAATGCATGGGGTGCAACGATGCCTAATCGTCGCATCCTACTCTAGAGATGAATTGTGACATCTCTACAGGCTGCAATATACCTAGGGTGCGACGATGCCAAAATCTAAGGAAAAGTCAAACTTCACGAATGTTTTAGAAAGGGATCTTCTAGAAGATGAGGTGGCTTCTGAACGGTTTGGATCTGACTCGCTTTTCTGGTTTGGTGGGATCATCCTAATCTCCTCATCCATCTCTCTTTCACACTATATAAAGAGGGATATCTCATGGAAAAGGATAAGATTGAATAGGATAAGATTTGTATGGATAATTCTGCTCTATTCTTGAGAGATTTACTTTAGTTATACAAGCTACGTGGTGGATCTTCTTCATTCAAAGGATTTGGAGCAAAATTGTGTGTGTTAAATCAAAGGGCCATCGAAAGGGGACCTTGTGACATCAAGGATTTGGTTGCAATCTCCACTTTCAATTTAATATAATACAAAAATATGTTTCTTTCCCATAAAACTAATCTTGTTTTATTGTACGATTCCTTGATCACATACACAGGTTCTTGTTGAGTATATTGTATTGCCTTCACATTGGTTGTCTTGTGTTCCCTTGCAGGTTCAATATCATAGGAGCATTGGAACGGAGCTAGTATGGCAATAGCAAGATGAAACAACATTTAAAAGTTATGTTGTCTATCTCTTGTTAATTAATAAACTCAATAATTAAAGCTTATGGAAAGTTTTATATTATGTTCTGTTTTGTTCTAATTTCCAGTAGGATCTAGGGAGATCTATTTGTGTCCGCACTTACCGATTAGTCCAATAACAAAATGGTATAAATAGAGTAAAATTCTAAGGAATAAGACTTGAATTGAGATGACATGAAATTCTCATATACACATATAAATCTATAGATAATATCTTTGGGTATTTTGAACTAGAATACACAAATTATTCCAATAACGAAACAGACAATATATACATAGGTTTTCTTTAGAATTATTTGGTGAAAATACAAGTCCAACCCTTATTAAAACAAATAAAATTCTCTTTAAGGAGAAAAATTATAAGAAGTATTATCATATAGAATTACAAACTTACAGAAAATACTTTATAGGAAATTTGAATTTCCAATTATGGAAATTCATAGTTGACTTTATTAAGTAAATTGACTATTATTATTTAAATTATTATGCATGATTTGGACTTGCCAACTATCCTCTTTGATAAACAGATGTAAGAGACAATACTTTTTTATAATAAATGTATAGAACAAATGGAACAACCAGGTTAAATAGGGATGACTATGAATCCATGAGTGGGGAACATGATGGAGCTAACTCAGAGACTGATTACACAAGTGTCATAATTGAATTTATGTCATTGGAGCCCCTAAAATTAAGAGATTTCTAAAGATGCAAATTTCCAAGGATATAAATGTTCCAATGAAACGTCCTAGGCAATAAAGGAGGATATATACACCATATGTAGGATGAAGTACATTGCTTAGTATGTTGGAGAAAAATATTATTTTCTGTGTGAGAACTTGTGTGTTAGGCAAATAATTTTTGAATTGTATAGAGGTACTTTGGTTAAAGAGTGGAGTTTTGTTGGCACTTATAAATTCATAGTGAGGATTGGGGGTGATAAAGACAAGGAACTTGACTATTCTACATCTATGATTGGGTGGAACATGGTTTTTTTGTTTGTTTTCAGCCGGTCTATTTCACATATGTATCTTTTGAGCTTTAGTACACATATATCTTGAATATGAGTATATTGTTTAGTTGCAAAGAATCATAGATTTGAGAAGTTATCATATGGTTAAACGATTTTTGCACTCTTTTTTTTCTATATTCAATTACAAGTGTGAATTTCTAAGGAATAAGACTTGAATTGAGTTGACATGCAATTCTGAGATATACATATAAATCTATAGATAAGATCTGTGTTTATTTTAAACTAGAATAAAATAATTATTACATTAAGGAAATGAACCATGTATATGTATATATATATATATGTGTTTTCTTTAGAATTATTTGGTGAAAATAGAAGTGCAACCATTATTAAAACAAAGAAAATTATATTTAAGGAGCAAATTTATATGATGTCTTATTATATAGAATTACAGACTTACGGAAAAGACTTTATAGGAAATTTGAATGTTGGAACTTGAATACCTCTCTAAACGTACCCATGATATTTTAATAGTAACATTTTTCTAATCTGCAGAAAAACGCATAAGGAGAATTAGTAATTGTGCAAACTAGGAAGTAAGAATTAATGGAAATTTGTTAGTAGTTTATCTCACCTTAAATTCTAGAGAGTAGTTCTGCTTGGAAATTGTTGAGTCATATGAACACAACCCCTACAAGATACATGTACAATCTAGTCAACCTATTGTAAGGTATGATTACCTAGATAATGTTGAATGTTCGATCTACTACAATAATAAATAAAACTGAATAGGTTGGCACTAGAATCATGTAGGCATCAACGAAAGCAAGGAGGAGAAAGATGTTCCATTGCATTTGATGGGTTGCCTCACAAAATTAAAGGGACCCATCATTAAAAATGTTACCCAAAAAATAATCATCATGACGTAATGAAAAAAGAAGCATTACAAAATAAAGAGAGAATTATTAATCTGTTAAGAAGAATTTAAAAAAAAATTGATTTTGAGTCAACCAGAATTATTATGAATACCATTTTATAAAAATTAGAAAATGGGGTAGTTCAAATAATTCCTATAGGTGAACTTGAAACCTTCGAAACCTTTATAATGTACATATATTTGCTGACATAGTTGGTGAGTAGACTCATTACAGTTTTTTCAAAATTTTAAAATGCATGGTGATATCCTCAAGGGATATTATACAGCGGCGGTTAAGGTGAATCTTGGAAGTTATTGTATGTCGTAACCCCAGTTTTTTGTTTTTCCACTAGGTTGATAACAACGAGTTTAGTCATCAATATCATTGTAGTTCAAATCTGTAATAGGCTGGAGATGTCATTTACGATTTGATCAAATTTATATAACATTGTTTTTATTCTATTAATAACGAGTTTATATATATATATATATATATATATATATATATATATATATAACAAAGGGGCATATTCAAATCTTTATCATTCGATTCCAGAATCGAATCGAGTGCATTATAGTAAGAGATAAAATTGCTTTCTTATAGCTTGGGCATTACTCACATGTTACGAGAGATTGACACTTCAAATAAAACCCTGCGCTAGGTTTTTTTTTATGAAATTTCGGTGGGGAAAAATTTATATATTGAAATTCTCAAAATGTAAGATTTTGTCATGCGTTCTGAAGGGTAACAGCTCGATGGACTCTTAATCATAAGGCTAGTGGAGAACTTCAGATTCAGGAGGATGCACGTATTACACCAAAATCTTTTGAACTACAAGAAGTTAAACGCTTACAGGAAACCATGATTTATGATTGACAGATTGTTTGATAAGGAGGAAAAAATGATCAATATACTAGAGATAACTTTCCAAATGTTTAATAACGACGCATCGTACTCCAAATATAAGGGAAGACTTTTATATATGAAAGGAGGAGCTGGTAAAACTCTTGTGAAAATTAAACTAACAAATAAATAAATAAATTATCAGGCCTGTATACAACAAATTACCTGAAGGCTCATGTACTTGAAATCATTCAAGAGGGCTATAATTTCTCTACAGCCAGACCCATGCTGCATCTAAACCTTTGAACGATCGACGCAATGTGTGGTAAGAAACAAAAGAAAAAGAAAAAGAGTGAATGTAAACTGTAAATGGTTAAATAGTGAAAGAATGCGCAAAGCAGAAAGAATATTTACAAGTAGAAAGTGAAAGGGCTTTCTTCTACAACCATCTAATTATTCACACGAATATATAGATTTAGAATGGTTTACAGTCATGCGTAAAAGCATGCAGTCGAAAATAAAATAAAACTCTAACTCTGGTAAAAGCGGTAAAAAGTAGAAAAGACTTGCATGTAGTGAGTAATTACTATTTCTAACACTCCCTCTTAATTACGAACGGGATTACATCATCCGCACTACCTATGCCTAAGTGTTGTCTCTGATACTCAAATGCAAGTTTTCCTAATGGCTTTGTAAACATATCCGCTAACTGCTCCTTGGAGCCACAAAACAATAAGTTGATCTCCCCCTCTTTGACTAGCTCGCGGATGAAGTGATAGCGAGTGCCAATGTGCTTACTTTTCTTGTGAAACACATGATTCTTGGACAAAGCTATGGCTGAGCTGTTTTCGCAAAAGATGGTAGTAGTATATTTCACTGCATGACCCATATCCTTCAACAATCTTCGGAGCCACACGGCATGGCATGCTGCGGTAGTGGCTGCGACATATTCTGCTTCTGCGGACGAAAGACTCATAATGGGCTATTTCTTGGATGCCCAGGAAATGAGATTGGAACCAAAATGAAAAGCATAACCAGCGGTGCTTTTCCGATCATCAATGCAACCTGCAAAATCACTATTTGTGTACCCTGTAAGAGTACAATCTGAAGTACGAGTGTACCACAGTCCATATCCAGCTGTACCTGCAACATATCTTAAAATTCTTTTCCCGACTT
>JASDQU010738481.1:99161-130198 GCA_032191745.1 Picea mariana | reverse complement strand
GCGAGCGTTTTAAACTCGGACTCCACCACGTCCCATACCTCATTAAGAAGAAGAACGGTCTTCATCTTGTGTGCCCACAGACTGTAATTGGTGCCGGTCAAGATCGGGGCCGGCATGTTCTTCAGAAATTTTGCCATCTCGTAAAAAAAAAATTACAAACTTTCGTTCTCCACTCTGTGAAGGAACGAGCTCCTTTTGATCCGTGGATGGATCGTGATGCTTTCCACTCTGTGAAAAGGCTTACCGGTATCTAACTCACGCTGAAGATTTTAATACGTTCACTCTGGTATCTAAAGTGACATATTATCTAACCAAACAATTATTCTAGCAGAAGGATGAAATCCTGGGACTTATCAATATGGTGAATTTTGTGTGCCAATTATAACTTCTACGATATTTGGCAAAATTCGTTAAGACAACAAACCTTAGTTTTTAATTCTCCTGCAAATAAAATGTCTGCACCCAATGTTCACTCCGACTGCGGGAATTTTTTAAAAAATTCTATGCGTGTCCGCACCCCACGTTCACTCCGGCTGCGGGATTTTTTTAAAAAATTCTATGCGTGTCCGCACCCCACGTTCACTCCAGCTGCGGGAATTTAAAAAAAAAATTATGCGTGAAGGACGAGTTGTATTCCCCCGCACCCTTGCAGAGGGGAGACGTGCGAACGTGTACAATGTTCGCACCTCACTCCCGCAGCTCTCACTCTCGTGACTGCTCTTTTTTTTCTCGATAGGAAATACTCGATCCTAAATGGGCGCACTCTACCTCAGCGCTCTGATACCATGAAAGAATGCACAAAGCAGAAAGAATATTTACAAGTAGAAAGTGAAAGGGCTTTCTTCTACAACCATCTAATTATTCACACGAATATATAGATTTACAATGGTTTACAGTCATGCGTAAAAGCATGCAGTCGAAAATAGAATAAAACTCTAACTCTGGTAAAAGCGGTAAAAAGCAGAAAAGACTTGCATGTAGTGAGTAATTACTATTTCTATCAAATAGTTGAACAGAATGAGGAATAGTTTGAGACAAACCTTCACTTTAGACATGAGATGAAAGAATCCTCGAGCCCATAAACACTATACTAAGGCCAGAGAAATGAGATTCGAATCACCTCAAGCTGAGTAGGCCATGCGATTGTGAACACATAGACGCTTGTGATTGTAGCAGGCCATGCGTACCACCTTATCTAATAGAGCGCTTATCTCAAGTCATATATCCAGTTAAGTCACGTCTTATTCAAACTCTCATTTAATTAGTTGTATTCCCAGCTTTACAAAAGTCATTCACCAATTTAGGCTAATCGATAATATTGAAGTTAAAAGTTTGGTTATGGAGACACTATGAGTAACACATCACTTGCAATTACTTCGCTAGAAAGCTCGAGTAAATTATTTAGTTAAGATACTTAGTTGAGAGATAGACTTAAGAAATATGTATATAGATATAGATATGATATAATCACTCTTTACTTTACCTTCGAATGTATGACTTCTTTAAGGCTTAAGGTAGCTTCTAAACAGAGTCATATATATTATAAGCAAGTTTACTTAAGTCATTAATACTTATTGTATAGGCTAAGTGGTACTATAGAACCGACAAGGTAATTTTTAATTTTTTTTTGAAGTTGCGTTAGGAAATAAGCATCTTGACATACAGTAACATCTTGACAAGGGTGCTAGTAAACTAAGCATAAACATTTTGCATCAACATATACCAAAGCACAAACAATCTAAACACCGATGCTTCAACCTAAACCAAGGCGCAAGGGAAATCAATTTCCAAAAATCATACAGTGACATAAGCTAAGGCACGATGCAATCAAATTCATTTATTTCAAGGACCGAAAACAACAACCGCTTTACTTCCATGAGCGATTAATCAATTCTGGAGGTCAACCATAATTCAACAAAAGTTAAGGCGCAAATCCATTTACTAAATCATAAGCATCAATCATGACTCCAGGGCGCAACAAATCCAAAATGTGATCAACAAATACCAGCGTTAAATCAAGCGCGCGAGTAATCCACTGACCCAAAAATCCACCCTTCAAATATTTGCGCAAAGGGTAGTTTATCAAGATATTTCATGGCGCGACAAGATCTACCTACTCAACAACCGAACATCAGTTTAAAGGGTGCAAGAGTAAAACATCAACTTAATCATGACGCAAGAGTGAACCGCATTAAATTCAAGTGCAAGAGAAGGCGACAACTTCATCGTTCAGTGGACATCAAGGGTTGAGGTGCAAGTGTAATCACTTAAATTTTAAGATGCGCGCGTGATCTAACTACCGGGTTAAACAATCAGCATAAAACGTTGTGCGCCTTAATAAAGGTCACTTAATTAAACCTAAATCATCATCATTCAAGGCGCGCGCAAAAATCCAATCGCTTAGGAATTATCCTCCAACATAGTTCACTGGCGACCTAATCTATTAATTCAACGCGCGATTACTCCGGGCTAAACAACCATACTTCCACATGATTCAAGGTGCAAGGGATCCACAATTTTATCTTCATGCAAGCAATCCCTAAGAGAATCATCTCTCTAACATAAGAGTGATGTGTCTAGGTTGTACTGAACGTGCCTTACTACATCTAGGATTTCCCAACCTCTATATACAATGCTATAAAAATGTACCCATATGCTGTCCCATTTCATGTAGTTAAACATAATAGATGCTTGGACAAATGATCATTTCCAATGAGTATTATCTTAACAACATTATTCAATGAAAACAACCAAATATAGTAATATACGATTATAATATTGTTAAACAATAATTATCAATGGAATTTCACCGTCATTAAATATTCTATTTAATGGATGCAATGATGAGGGATAAAATTACTACACCAGGGAAACCTACAGTCAAATCCCACTTACGATTTAACAACAACATCAAAATTTAATCATTAAAATAAGGGAGAGGAAGGAATGCGCACAACATTTCCCGACTGGGCAGATTGCAGGTAAGGAGCGTGCTGGTGTAACACCGAGTCACTTCAAGGACAACGCGGGGATGGCGTTGAGCGGTAATAAAAGGGAAATCTAAGCGCGGGGATCTCAGCGTAAGCCTGGGCCTGACTGTAGATCCCGACCGCAAATTGAGACTGTGCAAAAGATCTGAGCGCAAACGTTTTAAGAGTCTGAGCGTGTAATCCCGAGTAGAAGGTAAGCACGCCCAACAAGAAGGGAAATCGCGGTGTGGAAAGTTTAAGAGTTGTTGAGGATGAGGTAGATAAACACGTCGATTTCATCAACCCAACGCTGAAGGGAGCACACCAACGCAAGGCTCTTACGGGAATTCGCCTGAGCTCAAATGCTCCTAAAAACCGAAGGAGGAAGTGGAAAGAAGAGAAGAAAATCGTTGGGTAATGGATTGCGAATTTTGCAGAGGTAATGAAGAGAATTCGTTGGTCAAAAAGACAGCGCAGGGTTTGAGCAATTTTCCATGAGGTAGTGGACGCAGAGCGGAGGCACAAACTCTGGGTATGAGCACAAAAATTCTATAGTGAGAACACGAGTTCCGCCGAGCCATGAATTTCGCTGAGTTGTCCAGAGGCGATGGGAGTTTTTTTTGTTTTTTTAAAACAACGCAGAGTGCTAAAAACAGCCAGAAAACCACAGAGTTTCCTTGGGATACGGTGGGATTTTTATTTTTCAAGCAGAGTTCAGGAGCCAATCACCCGGGGTTAAGCTCACTCAACATTTTGTATAGGATCTTGCCGAAAACAGAGATAGGGGATTAGACATGCTGATTGCAAGTGCTAGAAAGATGGGNAACAACGCAGAGTGCTAAAAACAGCCAGAAAACCACAGAGTTTCCTTGGGATATGGTGGGATTTTTATTTTTCAAGCAGAGTTCAGGAGCCAATCGCCCGGGGTTAAGCTCACTCAACATTTTGTATAGGATCTTGCCGAAAACAGAGATAGGGGATTAGACATGCTGATTGCAAGTGCTAGAAAGATGGGCGAAATCCAAGTACAGTTGTAGCAAAGAAATCACAAAAATGCGCAGAGAAAATCGAAGTTAAAAAGAAACGCCAGTAGGTCGTAGGGATAGGCGAAGGTATACACCAATGCACAATAGTTTTCTAAGAAGCGCAGGGTTTGCAAGGATTTGAAGCAAGGATCTTATTGAAAAAAGTCGATCATAATAAAACTTAAACTAAGACTTATAATAAGCATTCAACCAAAAATTCTAGCAGTTGAGACGCACAATATTATTGCAAGAATCTTCAACCATAATAAAAATTAAACTAAGATTTATAATAAGCATTCAAATAACACCTGGTGTTCCCAAAGCCTCTTGGGAAACGCGTCCAAAATCGTCTTGCAAACACCAAATCCATCATCGGATACGATTCCCTTGGTACGTCTGGCAGTCTCAAAATATTACTGATATAAACTCTAGCTATATCTGGCGCCTGATGCATCGTGCATCGTACGCAGGGAAAAATGTGAACTCTTCGTCATAGTGTCAACTTTAACGATAATCGAGTCGTGCCTCCTTGCCATCAGCGACAATTAAACAACTAAGTCCATCGAAATGACCTCCTATGTCGATTTTGGAATAGCGTGTGGTTGTAGCGATCCCCCTGGATGTCTATATTTAGCCTTCACCTGTCGACCTCCCAGACATCTCGCCACGTGGTTCATGATGTCCACCTTTATCCCTTTTAGAAGGATAAGGGCATAAGGTCGGTCCTATCTTCATGACTCTTGGATGAGCCATGTACACTTCTCTATGAGCTTCGCATAAGATCAAAATTTTTAAATTTGTCGTTGGGCGGTAAATTAATCCAGTTATTGTATCTCAAAGATCCGTCATTGTCCACAGTATAACCCTCAATTTTGGTACCAACATGGTGTTTGTCCGAAAAAATTTCCTTACCCTCTCTATACCAATCAACATCGCATTGCAGTTAGAATCCTTTCACGTAGATTTGTTTGAAGAGTTATCACTGAAAATATGCGTGGTCTCTGACTCAATGCATCTTCCACTCTGTTCATTTTTCTTTTTAAGTAGGAAATCACAAAATCATAATCGATAAGAAGTTTTGACGAATGCCTTTGCCAAGTGTTCAAGTCATTTTGCACAAAAAGGTGTTGTAAACCATAGTGTTCCATTTTTAGTTCGAATCTTCATCTAATCAGGTAGTGTCTCTACATTCTCGGGGCACACACGATGGCTAACAACTCCAAATCCTGTGTCACGTACTTCTCCTCATGCTTCCTTGACTTCTTCAATATGTAAGTGATCACTCGACCGTCTTATCTCAGACTCAGTCTAAGCCTTCCTTAGATGTGTCTGGGCATACCAAGAATCCCCCATCCATGCCAAGGAATTTTAGTATTGGCGTTGTCATCAAAAAATTCTTGAGCCTTTGAAATGCTTCCGCGCATTTCTCAATCCACACAAACTTCTTGTTCTTCTTCTGTGATTCCGAAATTTAGATTTTCTATCTTCGCAGAACCCTCGACGAACCGTCGATAATATCTCACTAAACCCATGAAGCTACGCACTTCTGGGACATTCGTTGGCGCAGGCCACTCCACAATAACCTCTACCTTCGTTGGATCCACAACAATGCCTTCACTGAAGATAAAATGCCCTAAGCAATGAATCCTCGATAGCTTGTGACTGCTTCCCATAATTTGTTCTCTCACAGACACTTTAGTACCAAGCGCAAGCGTTTGTCATGCTCCTCCATCGTCCGAGAATATATAAAAATATCATCGATGAGCACTTGGACGAACGAGGTGTTCAAGTATTCACGGAACAACTCATTCATCAAGATCATAAATACCCCTAGGGAGTTTTTCAGTCCAAATGGTAAAATAACAAACTCATAATGTGCAAACATTGTTTTAAAGGCAGTCTTAGGAATGTCTTCCACCTTGATCTATAACTGGTGATACCCTGATCTCGAGTCGATATTTTAAAATACCAATGTGCCCTTCCTTTGATAAAACAGATCATCAATCCTTGGCAACAGATATTTGTTCTTGATCGTTGCCTTGTTCAATTGATGGTAGTCAATGTAGAGTCTCCATGACCCATCCTTATTTTGTATGAAAATAACAGGTGCACCTCACTGTGACACACTTGGACGTATAAGTCCTAGGTCCAACAACTCCTTCAATTGTATTTTCAATTCCTGTATCTCAGGTGTTGGCATCTGATAAGGCTTTCTTTCCATCGGTTCAGTTCCAGGTTTTAGGTCGATGGTAAAATTCCATCTTGGCTTTGGGCAGTACACCTGGTAATTCTACTGGAATCACATTCACAAACTCTCGTACTACCGGAAGGTCCTCTAATCCTTCTACCATGCCCTTGATGTTCGGTGCCAAGTATACATATAATGTGCATCCTTGCGCGTGCTTTCTTGTAGTTGTAGGAAAGAAATGAACTTCAGGGATACTCCCCATTTTCCTCCTACAATCACACTTCTCTGTCTTTCATCGTCAGTCCAACTCAACCGCCTCATCTTACTGTTGACTGTCGCATCATGCAATTCCTACAGTCCATGCTGATCACGTCGTCACAAGATATTAAGATTGTGATGTTGGTCTGACTTCGTTACATTATCCCTAGGTTAAAGTGATAGTTCATACCCCTTCCTCTAACCATGTAGTTGGCACCTGAAGCCTTATCGACGAATCTAAATTCATCCTGTTTAATACCCTTACTTGAATCCCTTTAGTGCAGTCTAGAATAAAGATCTCTGAGCACCGGGATATAAAAAATACTAAAGTTTCATTGGTGATGGTACTTGACACCTTGAGAAAAGTGGTCTGGCGCTTGGCCTAACAGTCATTCACTACGATCCAGTATCCCATGGGTCTCGCCCATATTCACAACAATAAGCTGTCCTGTTCACCTGACTGCTATGTCCTTGTCATTTAGACTGTCTTGATGGTAAGGTGGCTCTCCACAATTCCAACACCTTTCTCCGGTCTTATTCTCCTGGCCCCATAATAGAATTTGTTTTCGCACCAAGCTATAATCCTGGTTTTTTCTGCTGACAAGCCTAAACGATGACTGCTAGCGGTGTTTCCGTATATGTGGTGGTCCCCTATAGGGGGCCCTCCGTTGAGGAACCTATCATCATGGTGTCGTGAGCAAGGGTCCTATCGGCGTATCTCTATACCAATATGTCTTGTTTGGTCGACGTCTGATGATATTGCGCACTAGATGTTGTTAGTCAAGATGGTCTTGTAAGAGTCCTGCCCGAACTCCCGCAGTCAAATCTTCCTTATTGAAGATGCCTACTAGACTGCATCGTGCAAAGTCCGAGGAATTTAGATCCTCACCTTCACACTAAAGTTGGATTTAAGTCCGATCACAAACTTGTTGATCTCCAGCTTCTTCGTGTTCAAATGCGGGGCATACCGAGGTAGACCCATAAGTTTGGTCTCATAATCCGACACCATACAACCACCCTGTCGTAAGGAACTGAACTCATCGATTTGTTGCTCAATGAATTCCTTTGACAATTACTTCTCTCGGAACAGTTCCTCGAATTGTTCCCCTAAGACAGTTTCGTCGACCATGTTTATCTAAGGTAGGCGCATCTTGCTCCATAAAAGAGTGCTCCCCTTTAGTTGAACGACGACCTATGTGGACCTTTGTGATGGAGGTAGAAAACTCGAAGCGCGAAGCGAATCACGTGGCCCTCTAGCCATGCCTCGACGATTGAGATTTTTGTGGCACTCATGGACTCGGGAACTTAACCCTCTCGAGTTTTCTGTGAAAGCTACCAATACTAGCTGGGGCACACGGTGGACCCTCATGGGTACAGGCGCCCTGGCCATATCTCCACATAGATGGTTAGTGAAGGCCTCTAACATTTCCCTGGAAGGACCCTGTCATACCCAATTCATCTTGGGAAACAATATTCTCATGCTCAACACTTGTTCCTCTCCTTGGGGGTTGGATCCCTCTGGTGCGGGTTTGACCACGTCGCGAATCTCTTCTACGTCCTCTATTCGTGATTACCGCAAGGATAGGTTAATAAAACAATTAGCGTTGGGTAAAATCAAGGGCTTAATTAAGTGGAAGGCATGGCTATCCACAATTGTAGGGTTGAAACCGCTCTGATACCATATGTAACAGCCCCGCAATTATGACAACACAAGAGACATACAACATGCAATTTTATTTTTTTTTAAACCTGCATTAGGAAATAAGCATCACCAATTGGTAACTACAATGCTGACACACCATGAAATGTATAAAGGAAACAACATTAACTCAAAAACCAAAATCATGGTGCAAGCCGCCACAACATCGTCGTGAATGACTATAAACAATCGACACAATGTCACTCACAAAGAAACATAAGTGACATTGTGACAAGGGTGCTAGTAAACTAAGCATAAACATTTTTCATCCTCTTAGACCAAAACACAAATACTCTAAACATTGATTCTTTAGTCTAAACCAACGTGCAAGGGAAATCAATTTCCAAAAATTATACAGTGACATAAGCTAAGGCGCAATGCAATCAAATTCATTTATTTCAAGGTGCAAAAACAAGAACCACTTTACTTCCATGAGCGATTAATCAATTCATGAGGTCAACCATAATTCGACATAAGTTAAGGAGCAAATCCATTTACTAAATCATAAGAATCAATCATGACTCTAGGGCGCAACAAATCCAAAATGCGATCAACAAATACCAGCATTAAATCAAGCCCACATGTAATCCATTGAACCAAAAATCCACCCTTCAAATCGTTGCGCAAAGGGTAGTTTATCAAGATATTTCATGGCGCGACAAGATCTACGTAGTCAACAACTAAACATCAGTTTAAAGGGTGCAAGAGTAAAACATCAACTTAATCATGATGCAAGAGCGAACCATATTAAATTCAAGTGAAAGAGAAAGCGACAACTTCTCGTTCAGTCGATGTCAAGGGTTGAGGCGCAACTGTAATCACTTAAATTTTAAGATGCGTGCGTGATCTAACTATCGGGTTAAACAATCAGGATAAAACATTGCGCGCCTTAATAAGGGTCACTTAATTAAACCTAAATCATCATCATTCACGGCACGCGCAAAAATCCAATCACTTAGGAATTATCCTTCAACACAGTTCAGTGGCAACCTAATCTATTAATTCAACGCGCGATTACTCCCGGGTAAACAACCATACTTCCACATGATTCAATGCACAAGGGATCCATAATTTTATCTTCATGCAAGAAATCCCTAAGAGAATCATTTGTCTAACCTAAGAGTGATCTGTCTAGGTTGTATTGAACGTGCTTTACTACATCCAGGATTTCCCAACCTCTATATACAATGCTATAAAAATGTACTCGTATGTTGTCCCATTTCAAGTAGTTAAACATAAACAAAATCCTCATTAAAAGAATAGATGCTTGGAAAAATGATCATTTCCAATGAGTATTAGGTTAACAACATTATTCAATGAAAACAACCAAATTTAGTAATATACGATTATAATATTGTTAAACAATAATTATCAATGGAATTTCACCGTCATTAAATATTCTATATAATGGATACAATGATGAGGGATGAAATTACTACACCAGGGAACCCTACAGTCAAATCCCAGTTACTATTTAACAACAACAAATAAATTTAATCATTAAAATAAAGGAGATGAAGGAATGCGTGCAGCATTTCCCGACTGAGAAGATCGCAGGTAAGGAGCGTGCTGGTGTAAAAACGCCTGGAGAGAAGGTGAAACTCGCTGTGATTTAAGATTGGTTGCAAAAAGGGGGGGTAATGGCGAGTCACTTCAAGGACAACGTGGGGATGGAGCTGAGCCGTGATAAAAGGGAAATCTGAGCGCAGGGATCTAGGTGTAAGGCAGGGCCTGACTGTAGAACCCGAGTGCAAATTGAGACTCTGCAAAAGATCTAAGCGCAAAAGTTTTAAGAGTCTGAGCATGTAATCCTGAGTAGAAGGTAAGCACGCCCAACAAGAAGGGAAATCGTGGTGTGGAAAGTTTAATAGTTATTGAGGATGAGGTAGATAAACGCGCGGATTTCATCAACCCAACATTGAAGGGAGCACACCAACGCAAGGCTCTTATGGGAATTCCCCTGAGTTCAAATTCTCCAGAAAACCGAAGGAGGAAGTGGAAAGCAGAGAAGAAAATCGTTGGGTAATGGATTGCAAATTTTTTAGAGGTAATGAAGAGAATTCGCTGGTAAAAAAGAGAGCACAGGGATTGAGCAATTTTCGCTGAGGTAGTGGACGCAGAGAGGAGGCACAAACACTGGGTATGAGCACAAAATTTCTAGAGTGAGAACACGAGTTCCGCTGAGCCATGAATTTCGCTGAGTTGTCCAGAGGCGATGGGAGTTTTTTTTTTTTTTAAAACAACGGAGAGTGCTAAAAATAGCTAGAAAACCACAGAGTTTCCTTGGGATATGGTGGGAGTTTTATTTTTCAAACGGTGGGAGTAGAGATGTTGAGTGGAAGTGGTAGAACGGTGGGATAAATCCAAGTACGGTTGCAGCGAAGAAATCACAAAAAAGCTCAGAGAAAATCGAAGTTAAAAAGAAACACCAGTAGGTTGTAGGGCTAGGCGAAGGTATACACCAATGTGCAATGGTTTTCTAAGAAGCGCAGGGTTTGCAAGGATTTGACGCAAGGATCTTATTGCAAAAAGTCGATCATAATAAAACTTAAACTAAGACTTACAATAAGCATTCAACGAAAAATTCCGTAGAAGTTCAGACGCACAATATTATTGTAATAATCTTCAACCATAATAAAAATTAAACTAAGATTTATAATAAGCATTCAACTACAAATTTCGTGGCACTTTATACGCACAATCTTATTCAAGAATCTTCAACCACAATAAAAATTAAACTATGATTTATAATAAGCATTACATTATATATTAATCCACTTACATGTTTAACCAGAATACCGTAACCGATATTGGCTTGCCGATGTCCTTCAACCTTCAACTGATGGAGATTCTCCTTGCTCCAGCTTGCTAAATGTTGAGACCTCACCTGTACCTCCCAGCCAATGCTAGGGGTACTCTTCTTTTCCCTGAGTCCATTGAGCCGCAAAGGGGCCACACACATAAACCAAAGGAATTCTAGCTCCCAGCTCGCCTTGCAAGGTCTAGCTACCACTCCCTTATCGAGTTGGGTATCCCAACTCCCACAAGGTAAAATCAATCAAGAAAAATCTCTGGAGTGTAACCTTACACCTACCCTTCATGATCCATACTCCTCTTCCACCATAATTTTATAGATTTTTTTAGTGACTAGTTTCTCAAACCCTCATTAGATTCTTTTTTATTAAATTCAATTAGGACAAACCTTCCTCGTACACATGTCACCCGATCCCTTAGTTGTACCAGAAAATCAATTTATTAATTAATTAAATTTTCTCATTTTCCTCACCCACCTAAAAGCGTTCCTAGAAACTCTCCTCGGTGTCCCTTTATTCCATTACATTTTTTAAATGACTTACGCCTTACTTAATGCCTAATTGAGTTCACAAATAGAAAGTTCCAAATGCTTGATTTCCTACCAAGTTATTCATTCCCCTTTTCCTTAAGTTTCTCCTTTTCTTCTAAGTTCATATTTAGCAAGTTTAGATATAAAAAACAATTTACCCTTTTAATAATTTAATCCTTCATTAAAATTTTACTTTAATTATTAATGTTTGAATTTTCTTTACCCCCTTCTTGTTACATGTCCATTTAGTTTTTTTTTGTTCACAAGTTCTACTTAGACCTATATTTTAAATTTACTAGGATTGGCAATTGTTTTTAAGGGAAAAATTAGTTATTAAACTTTACTCATACCATCATTCATTCTAAGGCCGACCAGGTCCTAAGGAGGCATAGTTTTCTAGGTACTAGGTTTATTAATTGACTAGAGTTAAAATCACGGCATGCCCTTCAAAACGCACTACATGCTCCAAGGGTGCCACTCTCTTGCATTCTTATTTTATTTGCACGACCTACCCTTCAATACATACTACGTGCTCCAGGGTTGCCACTCACCTTTTGAATGATTTTGGTAGATGTCAAATCCCTGGAGTCAATACTTTGTCAGGTGACCTTGTGGAAGACTAAGGGCCTCTAAGGAATAAGGAACATGCCTTATTGCACACCCCTTAGAATCATTAGGACTGACTGTCACATTATTCCCTCATGACATTATGGGTCTTCTCGAACTAGGTAATCGTTAACCTACAAGTCGAGCCACGATGAGAGCGCTACTAGGCTGTGGCAGGGTTGTTGCCGCACCTCTCCCTCAATGTCTCTGGTTGTCGTGCATGACCCCTCTACTCCAAATGTGAGTCTAATTAGCAAGCTATCGTCAGCCTACATCCATCAACAACATGTCAACGATCCATAAACAACATCATATTATATCAATCATATGTCACATATGCAATAACAGAAATATGCAAACCATAAATAGTCCACTCCGTGACTCGATCCGAAGTTCAAGGAGGTCCATCGATGTCGTCGACATCCTCAACCTATCAAGAGTCATGCACACTTAGGAGGAACCATTCAATAACACCTTTCTATACATAATGACCTAACATAACATCATAATTCACAATATCATCATTAGAATCCATAAGAGAAGCAATCACTCATATAATGAGTCAGATCACTTGCACGCAAGTGTTCTTAAAGAATAAGTCACATTAGAAGTCCGTGCAATAGAGGGATGTTACATTGGGTTTATAGTAAATTTTATTCCTACAAAGTCAAAATTCAAATTTTGTGTGTATTGGATGATGACAACAAATGATGAGATAACAAGACACGATATAGCAAAAAAACATTTTTTAGTTGGTAATATGGGGTATGTTACACTCTACAGGTGATGATTCGAGCAGAATATGGTTGAGGATGTAAAGAGGAAGTGTGAGGATTCTTGATATCCACATTCTGCATGGGAGCCTTGGCTACTAGACACAAATTATGCATGGGATCTAGCCTGCAATCTTGGACACGTGACAAAGTGCGCCATTCTTGGACACGTAACAAAGGGAAAAAAAATGGTTATTCCATAGATATGGTTAAGAACAAAAACATTTAATTCCTTAAATTAATGCTAACCTCAAGGATAGCATTAATCTACATCGTTGTAATAGAATGTAAATATACCATTCATTTCCAAAGTTTCAAATGAAAAAACATCAATATGAGGCCGACTAAGACCTCAATTTTTTTATTGGTTTAACAAATGTGTTGTAAATATTTAACAGGTTTAAAGAAGTGTTAAATGAAATACAAACCTAAATATTTAGGTTAAATACTTTGATTTTCATACAAGAGTAATAAAAATACAACAATATGTTTACAATAGTCCATGTTACCTAAAGGAAGGGACTAATAAGAGCTCATGCATAGATAATTATGTGAGAGTTTAGCTTATTTTTTAAGTGGAAAACATGAGAATTAAATAAATCTATAAATCCAAATAATATGGTGTAATGTCAGACATTGATATGGCTTCAGACAATGATACGAGTTTTCAAATAAGTTTTAGGGTTAGGGTTATAATAATTATTTGATTATATATATTATATTAAGAAAAACATAATATTAATATTAATTATTAATATATTATTACATTATATTAAGAAAAATAAAGTATCAATATTAATTATTAATATTTGATTAAAGAAAAAGATATTATTTTTTTTGTTTGTTAATTTGTCCAGACCATCTTGGTAGCGGGATTAACCTTTGGTTTGAGAAACCACGACTTAAGGGCATGTAAGTCGTCAAAGTCACCCGGGGATCGCACAGAGCCTGAGCCACACCAACCCTTAACATAGTTGGATTTTTTGTCCCCGCAGGTTTCGAACCGGTGACTTTTCAACACAGAGTGGCTTAACAACACACTCTGTCACTGGTTTTCCTACACCTCGGGGACTAAAAAAAAGATATTATTATTATATCAAGAAAAAGACATTATATAATGATTTGATTACATTTATTATATCAAAAAAGAGACAATATTTTACATTTTACATCAAATGTATAATAAAAGTATATAGAGAGAAAGACACACTTTTATATTTTGATTGACATTAAGATATTTTAAATTTGTGAGAATATATAAATATATTTTATATTATTTTGAAAGGTTTCATCATTAAAAATTTGATTTTGATGAAAATTTTATTTCACTATAAATTATAAAAAGAAAATAATATATACAAAATCAACAACATGGGATGAAAGAATTTGTCACCTTTGTGACACTGAAACGGTTGAAGATTAAAATCACTTTCTCCTAGAGTACCCTTGTATGAACATGTTAGTTGTACGAGAACACACTAGTTCTATGAATCTATCCACAAAAACAATACCACACTATCGATCACAATTGCAATTTGCAACATGAAAAAGAGAAATGGATAAATGCATAATCTCATTTTATCTATGATTATTTAGAAGGGATATATTTTACAGTTCAAGATCATATGCTATCAATGTACTTAGAACACGTATGATTCTAAGTTTCCTTCTGTGTAATATATTGCCTCATTTTAAAGTTCCTATATCTTTCACAAAGGAAACACTTAGTTAGTTTTTTTTTTAAACTTTGTCAAAACTTCCTTTTCGTAATGTGTCGAACACAAACCAACCTTTTCATGCGATGAAAATCCCCCAAACATTTCAATATGACGAACACAATTGCATGTTACATTGTGATGGACATTGTAATGTTGCATTGTGTCAAACATAGTAATGTCACACAGTGATGAATAAAGTAACATTGGAATATGACGAACATAGTAACATTACAATTTCTTGAACATAGTAATGTCGAAATGTGATGAACATAAATTGGCATCGCAATGTGACGAACATAGGCATGTTGTCACAATGTGGATAATAACGTCACAATGTGTCACACAACTCCCTGTCATTGCAATGTGACGAACATTTCCTCAAGTTTTAATGTGACACACATATCCTGACATCGCAATGTGACAAGAATTTACAAATGTCATGATGTTTCAAACATAGTAACGTTGTGATCTACCAAACATAGTAACATCACAATAAGGGACAAATATATAATGTTGCAATGTGACAAACATAGTAACGTTGCAACGTGACGAA
Source organism: Picea mariana (assembly GCA_032191745.1). NCBI lineage: Eukaryota > Viridiplantae > Streptophyta > Pinopsida > Pinales > Pinaceae > Picea > Picea mariana. The sequence goes on along the minus strand of JASDQU010738481.1, from coordinate 115,066 downwards.
CATAGTAAGGTTGCAATCTATCAAACATAGTAACATCACAATGTGACAAACATCGTAATGCAATCCCAATGTGAATAGTAACGTCGCAATGTGATGAAAATAAACAAATTTCATAATGTGTCGCACATCACCCTCTTGTTGCAATATGATTAACATTTCCTCATGTTGCAATGTGACGAACATATCCTAATGTCGCAATGTCACAAACATTTCCAAACGTCAGAATGTGTCAAACATAGTAACATTACAATCGACCAAACATATTAATGTGGCAATGTGACAAACATATACGAACGTCACAACGTGACAAACATTTACAAAATACACAATGTGACGAAAAACTACGGAAGTCAAAATCTGACAAACATTTCCAAACGTCACAATGTATCGAACATAGTAGTGTTGTAATCTACCAAACATACTAACCACACAATCTGACGAACATATGTGGACGTCGCAATGTGACGAACATATACATACATTGCAATGTGACAAAGATTTACGGACATCGTAATCTGACAAACATAGCCTTATCGTAGAAATGTGACAAACATAAATGGATGTTTCAATGTGATGAACATATCCATATTGTCACAATGCAACAAATATGTTTCACATTGCAATGTGGCGCACGTGTCCTAAGGTTGCATTGTGATAGAAAATTCCAAACATCACAATGAGATGAAAACAACTCATTGTCGTAATGTGATGTACATAACCCAATGTGCCAATTTGAAAAACATACAAAAACATTGCAATGAGATGAAATTTCTTGATGTTGTAATGTGACGAACATGACCCACTGTCGAACTGTGACAAACTTATTTCAACACCATAATGTGAGAAACAAAAACCCTTCGTCGTAATTTTATGACCATAACCTTATGATGTCATGTGACAAACAAAAGTTGATATCACAATGTGACGAAAAAAACATGATCAACATTACAATGCAGTAGTGCCATAGTAAGTTATGGTTAAACCTAATCAACATGGCCCACCGTAATAAGATCCACATGGTAAACGGAGGTCATCCATGGGCATGGTCAACCATAATAAACCCTGGTCAACCATAGTCAACCATGTTCATGGTCAACAACAATCAACTAGGGCGAAGGACAACCACGACCAACCATAGTCAACCTTTCCTTCCCAAAGTTAACCATGGTCTTCGTCAACCATAACCTTACGATGTCATGTGACGAACAAAAGATGATGTCACAATGTGACGAACAAAACCTGATGTCATAATGTCAAGAACAAAACATGGTCAACATTGCAATGAAATAGTGTCATAGTAAATTATGGTTAAACATAATCAACATGACCCACCATAATAGGATAAACATGGGTAATGAAGGTAAACAATGGGCATGTTCAACCACAATAAATGTCGATCAACTATACTCAACCATGGTTATGGTCAACCATAATCAACCATGGTGAAGGACAACCACAATCTACCATAGTCAACCTTTCATTCCCAAAGTCAACCAAGGTCTACCAAAGCTAACCATGGTTGTGGTCAACTATAAGAAACCATGGTCATGGTCAACCATAGTCAACTATAATCATTGCCAATTAAGGTATTAATGTATTAATACTTTAATAATATATTATTAATATATTACTACTTTGATAATGTATTTATTAAGGTATTAATACTTTAAGAATATATTTATTAATGTATTATTACTTTAATAATGTATTAATACTTTCGTAATGCATTTATTCATTTATTTAATGTATTAAATGTGATTTTTTATTATTACTTTAATAATCTATTATTAATGTATTAATTAATTAATACGATCACATTATACATTTATGTAAATTAATACTTTATCTTATATAATAAATTAATATAATAATTTATTTATTAAAATTGTATTAATGTATTAATACTTTAATAATATAATATATTTATTAATTTATTATTATGGTATTACTTCATTATTGTACTGATGATGATGATGATTAACGTCCACTAAGACCGAATTGGTCTATCGGACCTTAAGAGGTTAAGTGATTACTTGTGATTCTTTAGAATTTTTCTTTTGTGCTCAAAAAGCATTAAGAGAAGTTTTCCCAGATCACCATACTTTTGTTGAGTTAAGAGGTTAGGAAGGTTGGTAGTGTGACAAATATTTTGAAAATGAGATCTAATATGGGTATAGGCTGGACAATCTGAGAGAAAGTGTTTTTCATCTTCAACCTTCTTAGTGTCACAATTGTGACACACTCTTTCATCCCGTTGCATATTAGGAATTGACCAACGCCCAATTTCACTATGGAGCTCGTGAGAATTTGTTCTTATCTTAGAAATGCTTATTTTTTTCTTTACACTTGGCAAAATAGATAGATAATTTTTATATTCTAGATTAGGGTTGATTACATCTTTATAATACCTTAATTTTCTTTTTTCCTCTAACTCTTTATCATGCCACATTTTTTTCTTAAATTTTGATTTGACATTTTTTTTAATAGTATCTTTATTCTGCAAAATGGTTTCTTCCATGATTACCCAATAGTTTAGAAAACACTGAGCGTTTTTATGCCATCCTTGCTTGAGTCGATGGTGGTTATGACTTGATTTTGAAGAAATTTTAGGTAGCCTCTTGTCTTCCATGTTGTTTAACTTGTTCTTATACATTAGGTATCTAGTCATAGCCATGCTCTTAATAGGGGAGAGGCTTGCTTCTAAGAGGAGGATGGGATAGGGCGTGTTTCCTTTAATTTTGAGATTATAGGTTATAAAATTCTTTTGTATTTGCTCTATCTTTCTCCAGGATTCACGAGAGATACTACAACCCTAGAATTCACATCCATAAAGAATAACAAGTGTAACAAGAGTCTCAAAGAGGAGTTTCTTCTTATCCCAACTTCAAAGATCAGCTGATTTACAATTGTTTTCAAGCCCATAATAATATTTCCATCCCCCAATAATCCTTTTCTCAATGTTATAATTCCAATTGAGCTTGTGGTGAATATCAATTCCAAGATATCTGTATGAAGTCACTTCCTCCAAGTTTTTGTTGTCATATACAAAGGTATCATAAGGGATCTTATTGGATTTAATAATCTTGACCTTAGTCTTATTAGTATTAACAGTCATACCCATATTGGAGCAAAAATCCTTGAGGATTCTTAATTGGTTTTCAAGATCACGGGGACTCCATGCCATAAGAATGATATCATCAGCATAAAGAAGAAGATTGATGACTATACCAGTGAGAGTAGGGCTGACACAACCTATTTTTTCCAAGCATAATTCTGATTGATCAATGTATATGCCAAAAAGGGTAGGGGACAAGGGACAACCTTGTTTGACTCATATATTGCAGTTAATCTCTTTTGACCAACCCTCAGTGTTTTTAAACTTAGCAATAACGTTCTCATACATCCTTATTACAACAACCCTCAACTCGAGAGGAACTTTTATCTCTTCCAACCTATTCCAAAGTTTTTTCCTAGGAACCATGTCAAAATATTTTCTAAAGTCATCAAAACAACAAAAAGATTGGTTTTAGTATTACAGAACTCCTCTACAATGATCCTAAAGGTAACAAGATGGTCCACAATTGAATGATATCTCCTAAACCCGGCCTAGCCTTTATCTCTTTTACCATGACTTTCTAGCCAAATGCTAATCTTCTTTTCCGAAATAATTCCATAAAGCTTGGCTAAAATCGGGCTAATCATAATGGTCCTATAATTAGAGGGAATGTTTCTATCCCTATTTTTTTAAATAGGAACAATGAGGCTTTGTGTCCAGGGTTTAGGGAAGCCTTGATTGACTGCTAAATTGAAGACCTTGTGTATGTGAGGGATAAGGATTGGCCCTTCGATTTTAAAAATTTCATATTGGTAGCCTTCAATGTCCTTAGCTTTCCCATTTGCGAGCCGCTTAACCCTGAACTCTGTGTCATCTAAAGAAAAAACTTTTTTCTTTGTAGGGACAATAGGAATGGTTTCCATGGCATTAAGGAACTTGTAAAGACTTTTAATGTAGGAATTCAAGTCCGTTAAGGGAATCCTATAATTTTCTTTAGTATTGCATTTTAGAATTTGGCTACGGAACTTCTTAGTATCCAACTTGTATAGTTGTGAAAGTTACTCTTGCCTTTTATTGATATAGTATCTTTTTTTCCTTTTAATTAGGGCTTTGTACTAATACTTTATCAACGTGTTAGTTAATAATATATCAATATATTGATTAATTAACACATTACATTCAATACTTTAATAATGTTTTACAAAATACAATAAGGTCAATGTATTACTACTTTATTAATGTATTAATATTTTGGCAATGTTTTAATTAATAATGTATTAATGTATAAATAATTAATACAATACATTATTAATGTATGAATCAATTAATATGGTACACTTTATACAATAATTTAAATTGATACTTTAATTTATACATTACATTAATACATTAATACATCAATACATCATTATATCATTAATGCATTATTTATTTCAATTACATTATTAATGTATCAATCAATCATAGAATATATAATTAATGTATTAATAATTTAATATGTTGCATTCTAAATTAACATATTAGTACTTTAATTTATACACTACACTAATGTAATAATGTATTACTAAATACATTAACATCAATGTATTACTAATTTATTAATGTATTTCTTTATTAGTGTATTTGCTAATGCATTTAATGTCTTTAATGTATTAACTTATTCAATGTATTATTAATGTATTTCTTTATTACCTTATTATTATTTTAGCAATGTATTAATTATTCAACACATTACATTATTAATTTAACAATCAATTAATATTCTATATTAGACTAATTAATACTTTAATTTAAACATTATTATTATATATTACATTAATGTAGTACATTAATACATTAATGTAATACATTAATTATGTATTAATATATTAATGGTTGTCCCCAAGGTATACCAGTTGTTAACTAGCAACAATCACTTTATAAAAGTTTAATTATTTTCCTCACCATCTCTTTTTATTGAATATCATTTGTATTTTTAATTACATTACGAGGATATATATTGATTTTTGTTATATTAATTTTTTAAAAAGATTTTACAATTTCCTTAAAATTGTAGTACATACCCTTATACGAAGTCTTAAAATTGTAGTACATCCCTTTATACGAAGCCTCCTTCCATGATAATAACTAGTCCCAAATCTAAGCACCTGAGTGGGCCCAATGGTTAAGAACATGTGTTATCTCCGGGGAGGTCACAAGTTTTTAAATTCCGGCGGGGGGTAGGGATGCTCATATTGTCCCATTGTGACAAGGATGGAAGGGTAGAAGACCCCTGGGATAGAGGTTGACTTCGGTGGGACTCGGGACGTCTCGGCCCCTGCTGAGTCAGAAGTTATTGGTATATCTAGCTTGTGGGCTGTTGGATATACTCTTGGGAGGTTGTTGTTCCCATGGTTAAAAAAATTAACTAGTCCCAAATCGAGTTATGAAATTCTTTGCACCTAAAGCATCGGTGGTGGGTTTCCAAATAAGCATATTTTACTTAAAACACTCTCTATCAAATGCTCCATCATTTTAAATGGTTACGCGTGCCCATTTGTGCTTTCCTTTTTCGATGAATATAAAATGGTTATGCTTTCTTTACTGTTTCAAAACAGTGACGTGCATTGTAGCAATGGAACTTCTTAGTTTGCATTTCTTAATTTTTACACAATAAAACTGTTTTATTCTTGGTTACCCGTTTCATTTCTAAATTTGCATTTCTTAAATTTTAAATAATAAAAATGTTTTCTATGCTATGGAAATATACTAATGAAATATTCGGTTTTCTATGCTACTTTCTTTGAGATCATTTTTTCCAATGCCCATGCCTAAGGGAAATTATGTAATACTTTTGAATAAAATGTTGGGGAATATGAATACTAAAAGATAGGGTGAGATAAGAGTTGTGTGAGGGATTTATAAATTTTTAAGCAAAAACTCATGACCTTTCTTATTCATCTTAGAGTTGATAAACACCCTCCCATGACAAAGAAGTCTATTTTCATTTACAGGTACACATACCAACCATTTATAGAGAACTAGATGGATAATGGATTTATGAAAAATCTCCCTACAATAATAGGAAGGTGCCATTACGTTCTCTTAGAATATTTTGTGTCGAATTTGTTCTAGGTCTCTATGTCAACCACTTTTCCATTATGAGTTCAAGAGGGTAGGTTATGGGTCTACACAATATTTCCAAAATKCCAGGTGAGACCCATTGACAGGGCCACAACATTCTAGGTAGACGACTAACCCCCTACCCTATATCTTGAGATTTCAGACAAGATTCATGACACCCAAACATTTATTTCTACCTTGACTCATATTTTTCTTTAGMAAAGAACGTTCATTGTTTTAGCTTGCTAACATGGATATTTAGGAAATGCACAAAGTGACAATGGAGGGCCAAGGGTTGGCCTTTGAGACATGTAGCCAAATCCAATGAAGTGAGATCATATGGAAAGACAAAGTGTTCTAGTGATAGTTTGTGTGATTACATATGAATGGGGTGAGGTATTTACAAATTTCAAAACAAGAACTCAGGGCCTTTCTTATCGACCTAAGATTTTCCCAACACGTTCTTGTGATAAATAAGTATATTTGAATTCACAGATACACATGCCAACCACTTATAAACAACTAGATGGATAGTGGGTTTATGAAAAACCTCAAACAATAATAGGAAGGTGTCACTATGTTCTCTTAGAATATTATGTGCTGAATTTATTTTGGGTATGTGTGAAAACCACTTTTCCATTCTTAAAGCAATATAGTAGGTTCTTGGTCAATGCAAGATTGACTAAATGCCAAGTGTTGTAATATAATGGATTACATAGTAAGTAGTCACCAATAATGTTGTCACATTACCATCATATGCAACATAATATACAAGCATGAAATAGATGGAGGAAGAGAAGAAAAGCAATGGCATAACAAACAAAAAATAGTTTTTTATTATATGATCATAAATAACCATAATACATGACATATTCATGTTTATTTATACATTTACAATCATTGGAAGATACTTGCAACTTCCATAATTACCTTGGTCAGTCTACCCAACCAAGTAGTTGACCAACCCCATGATGCAAATTTATGAGCGGAAGGAAATGAATAACAGATTGGATACCATAACACAAAGATACGAAGAACAAAAAAATATATCCAATGAACAATAACTCATATTGAATAACTAAAATAGGATGAAAATGTAAAATTGCAGAACTGAAACAACTTGCTTAAATGGAGGTAGCTATCTCTGAGAAGAGATATGGTTCCTATGTGCATCCATCCAAGGAAAATGATTACAATGAGGCTCCAGAGGCCTTTTTAACATTACTCATGAATGCCAAAACTATAAACATCCAAAAACCTAACCCTAGGAGATGAAATGCCAAAAGTTATGTGGGCCCTGATAGGTAAGTTGGTACCTCAAATTCTTGGGGTCAGAACTRTTGCATACGAACCTCATTTTAGGTCCGTGATAGCTGATTGGAAAGGTGTTTTAGAGATATACATATTATGCCATGACATTTTGACTATGGAAAACATAAAAAACATTGTTTAGGGCCCAAAAACATCCCTGTAAGTACATAAAAATGTATTGACATGAAAACTTAAAAAATAATCCAGTTGGATTAGGTGGGCAGCCACCAATATCTACCTAGAAGTTGTGTAGGGATTCAAATAGATATGGAAGTGTAGAACCCACAATTACAAATAATTACAGAAGAATGTGTTGAACTAAAAATTGTCAAGAGGATCTAGTTGGAATAAGTGGGTGGCCACCAATATCCACCTGGATAAGTCCTTCCCCCTTAGGAATCAATGGTCTTCATTGTGTTGAGTGCACCCATGAGGTGAGGAAACTTTTACTGAATTTGGACCCTGGTGAGCTACTTGCCTTGGTGTAGGAGCTTTCATTCCTTGACAACCCAATAATGTTGGATCCTCTACTCGGAAGTTCCCTTGACCTCTTTGTACACTATCGGATCAACATATGCCTATTCCATGCAGTCAGGGTTGAGATATGTTGGTGTCAACTATTATGTGATCTCTGAGGTGTCCAATAATGGTGGAAAATATGGCCGAGGGAGGTCCACATTGAACATTGAGTGCAGGCCAGGGAAGTGTGGAGTGTTGAACTCAAAATCATTGCTACCCACAACCTTGGTGATAGTGTAAGTCCCATAACAAATTGAGGAGAGATTTTGATGGGGCCCTGTAAGGCACTCTTTCTGCAAATGTAACCAGACCTTGTCTCACACTTGAAAATGGTACAATACCAGGTGTTGATCATGGTACTGCTTGTACTTAGCATTGACTTTCTGCAAAATCTCATGGACAGGTTGGCAGATGTTCCTAATCCGCTCAATGAATCTCATGTCTTTGTCAGCCTCAGACTAAACATGGGAATATTATGCATGTGTGGTTGCAAGAGGTAACACAACATCAATGAGACCCGAGGGTTGGAATCCTAGCCCCACCTAAAATGGGATATGGTCAGTGGAGATATGGAGAGCCATGTTGTAGTTGTGCTAAACATAGGGAAGACTCTCATCCCATGTTCCATATGCTTAGAGTTGTACATGCACAGGATGTGCACAATAATTTGATTGACGACCTCTGTTTGGCCATTTGTTTGTGGTTGGAAAGAAGTGGATTTAGTGATCTTGGTGTCCAACAGTAACCAGAGACTCGACCAAAATGTGTTGAGGAACCTATTGTCCCAATGTCAGGTGATGGTCTGTGGTATCCCAAAATGGACCCACACCTATTCGAAGAGGATCTTGGAAGTATCTTTCACTGTGATTCTCTTCTTGCAGGCTATGATAATGGCCATATTCGAAAACCAATCAACCACCACAAATACACAATCATTATCGTGCTTGGTGGATGTAAGGACAAACATGTAATCCATCGATATGGATTCCCAAGGCCTCTTAGGAGTAGGAGGAGGGGTGTATAAGCCTTTATTCTAGATGGTTGGCTTGGGAATGGCACATGAAATGAAAGATATGATATACTTGTTGACATCTTGTCAAAGTTTTATCTAATAAAAATGTTTATGTAGAACGACCACAGTTTTCTCCATGACAAAATGCATTGCCATCTGACTGTAGTAAGCGTCCAAAATCAACTTTGCACGCTCACTTGTGGGAACATAAAGGTGGCCTAGATGGAATAACAGTCCATCCTAGATGCAAAAATCGATGACATTCTCTCGTGTACCCAAGATGATAAGTGGTTTCGAAGTCAGGATCACGCTGATAAATTTGGGGCTACTCGGATGCCTCATTCCCACAGGAGTGGAGAACTGTGGTGAGTGCACCAATGGGAGGGCAACTGACGTAGTTAACAACATAATTTGTGCTCCCTCTTTTATACTTGATGTTGAGATGGCACTGTTGTAGGTATTTGAACCACTTTTGTTGGTAATCGTTCAATAAATTCCCCCATGTATTTATGAACTGTAGAGGACTTTGATCAGTGTGGATGATTGTCTCCTTTCCTAGAATGTAATGTTTCCATTGACAACAGGCTTGCACAATGGAATACATTTTTTTTTCATAGGTGGGGTATTTCCAAAAAGTATATGAGAGTGTCTCACTGTGGTATGCTACTAGATGATCATGTTGAGTGAGAACTATGCCTACAACATAGTCAGAGGCATCAGTCTCAATCTCGAACGGTTGTTGGAGATCGGATAACGAGAGTACTGGAGTTGAGGACAAGCGATGCTTCAGATCATCAAATGCTTGTTTTTGTGCCTAACCCCATGTGAAATTTGCCTTTCCACCACCCTTGGTTACCTGGCTAAGGGCCCATGCAATATGGGAGAATCCCAACACGAACCTTCAATAGAAGTTGACAAGTCCCAAGAAGCTTTGAAGCTCAATTAGTGTGGTCGGGGCTGGCTAATCATAAATGACTTGGATCTTAGCTGGATCCACATGTACCCCATGTTCATAAACAATGTAGCCCAAGTATTGAACCCTGTTCATGCCAAAGGATCATTTTTCCAAGTTGGCATATATCTTTTGTTGCCGCAGAGTGCCCAAAACCCATTGAATATATTTCATGTGCTACTCCCAAGTTCTACTAAAGATGATGATGAAGTCCAAATATATCACCAAAAAAGAGTTGGTGAAGGGCCTCAATACATCATCCATCAATATCATGAAAGTTATTGTTGCATTTGTTAAACTAAAGGGCATGAACAACCATTTGAAGAGACCTTCTTTTATATTTGAAAGTTTTCTTACATACATCAGTTGGTTCGATGGAAACCTAGTGGTGGCCATAATTTAGGTAAATCTTGCTGAAGAAATTTTCACCCTTGAGTTGGTCAATAAGGTCATCAATTCAGGGAATTGGGTACCAGTTCCTGATGGTGATTTTTTTTAATGCTTTGTAAATAATGCAAACCCTCTAGATCCTGTCTTTCATCTCCACCAGCACAATTAGTATTCCGCAAGAGGAGGAGCTAGGTCAAATGTGCCCCTTTTGAGAAAATCTTGGATCTAGTGCTTGACTTCGTCATTTTCCAATCAACGAGTGACTATAAACTAGTGCATTAGGCACCGGTGGAATGGGGGTTATATTAATTGGATTCTGGACTTGGAAGTGAATAGACACCTCGGTGGGTGAGGAGAAGATGTATCTGTACTCTTCCATGATCTCGTCCAGTTACTTCTATTGCAAAAAGAGTGTTAGAAAACAGGACCGCGGAGCAATAAAATAAAACAAATGAAGAAACAAAACACATAAGACACACAATACAAGAGAGACACAGATTTACGTGGTTCACCCAGTGTGGGCTACGTCCACCAGAGAAATTGCCAGGTCCTTCCTTTATTATTATCCAACAAATGAAGGGATGCAACCTACAGCAAAACCCGCTGTAACTTCCTCTTCTTTCTCTCACAGTCTCCTCGCTCAAAATACAATATTCACCATCAATCAATAGCCGCAATACATTTCCCTCATAAAAGAGGGTTGCCTTCTAGGGCAAAAAACCCTAACATAATCTCTACCGTTAGATCTGCGACCTTATAATGAACGGTCCAGATTTACAATGAAATTACATATACTTTTACAAGGGAATTTTTGCTTCGGGGGCTTTTCCCCCGAACCCCCGCTGGGGGCCCGCTTGCCCCCAGATCCCCTCGGACCCCACAGAGGGGGTACCCCCCCCTCTGCACTCCCCCGCGTGGAAGAGTGTACATACTTCTGGGGTGTAAATACTTCATGGGGTATAGACACGGATGAAAGCAAAGAACCTCTGCATCAGGAAGATAATCAGGCTCCACAACCAACAGAGAGTCTCTATCTAGAGATCACAAATGTGACGACGACCTTATTCATATTGCAATCAAGGATTGCAAAGAGGATGATCTTCCTATTTTGTGAAATGACCTTACTACATTTCTTAGCAAAGATTAAAGAAATAGTAGTAGGTGGCGCTACCTCTGGTATATTGTACAATTTTCTACCCAAAGTAATAATAACATTGTGACATGTATACTCATACATAACATGTCGCTTCCAAAAATATGGCTGGCCTAAAAAAACATCACAAACTTCAAGGGGAGAAATATCACATGAAACCTATTATTTAAAGAGCTTGATGTTGAAGGGAAGATGGCACTGTTGGTTGGCACGAAGATCTTATCCTTGGCGAAGCCATTCTATGGTGTAGGGTTGCGGGTTTGGTGTTATCAACAGGTCCAACCGCTTGATGAACTATGCTAAAATTAGGTTATTTTGATTGTTGCTCTCAACAATGAATTGCAACAGAGTTCCCTTTACCCACATATGTGAGTGAGAGAGTCGTTCCCCTTCCTCTAGTTCTTTTGCTTTGCTTGGATGGACTTTGGTGGTAGCAATCGTGGCACTAGGTTGGAAATCAATGATCCTCTTCCCACTTTCTAGATTTGACTCGGAGTCAGAATATTCCTTTGACTCAAAAGACTTCAGTTCAGCCACCAATGACTACTTGGAACGACATTCTTCAGTGTTGTGCCAAGGGATTTTATGGTATTCACACCACTTTCTAGTGTCCTTCTTTGACTTCTCATTACACTTCTTGGGTTGTTGCTTGGGCTAGTTTTCCTGAGAGTGACCATGTTTTCTCCGTCCCTTTTTTGGTGAGTTGGGACCACCTTTTCCCTGATTCGACTGTGAGGAATTTTCAATTCCAAGCTCTCTCCTCTTTTGCTTCATTTTTTTCTCAATCTTAACAAGATATCTATAAGCCAAACCTAATGATGCGATGTCTAGAAACTCCATTTATGTTTGAGTGTGTCTATGCAGACAACCACAGTATTTGAGCGCCAGATTTCATTCAGAGTCTTTGATACCAAATTTGGTGTGCAAAGTATGGAAACTATTGGCAAAATCTAGTAATGTTTGGTCCCTTTCATGACATAATGTGGTCCATTTTGTGTATTGGTCGTCGTAGCTTCCAACATGGTAGTATTGTTATTTAATGGAAACCCTGAAGGAATCTCAGGTGAGGGAGACAACAAATATTCTAGATTCCTCTATTGCCCTTTTCGCATAGTATGTATCACACCAGTCCTTAACATGGGGGATGGCCTTAAGGAGTGAAAAAGTAATATTTTCCCTATCAGAAAAATTGTGGACCGAAAAATACCCTTCGAGCAGATTCATCAATTTATTTACAACATTTGCATCTAACATTCCTTCAAATAATGGAATATTGAAATTTACTTGTACCTTGAAGGGGGTTACGTGGCTTCTTGATGAATATGCGTCTATTGTGGGCAACCATCGAAGGATCTATGCAAAGTTATCCATCATCTCGTTCCTTTAACGCACAAGGGCTTCCTTAAGCAATATATTAAAATAATCTTCTACTCCATCATCTTTCCTCTTGTCCCGCATGAGTTGTGATTGGGTTCAAAACGATCGATCTTGCAAAGGCTTGACTGGTTCGAGTCCCAACTTCTTGTAACCAAATCTTGTCAGGGACTTGCACAAAGAAAAACAAATGAAGAGTAGACCACTCTTATACCACTGATCTAGATTTCTGAGTGGAATGAAATGAATAACATATTGAATACCATAACATAGACAAATGGAGAAGAACAACAGATATCCAATGAACAATAACTTATATTGAATAAATAAAATAGGTTGAAATTGCAAAACTTTAGAAATAAAATAGATTGCTCGAATGGTGGTAGCTATCTCTGAGAAGAAATGTGGTTGTTACGCACATCCTTCTGAGCAGAATGATTACAATGAGGCTCCAGAGTCATTTTTAACATTACTCATGAATTCCAAAACCCTATACATCCAAAAACCTAACCCTAGGATATGAAATGCCAAAATTTATGTGGGCCTCGATGGGTAAGTTGGCACCTCAACTTCCATGGGTTGTAACATTTTCATACAAACTCCATTTTAGGCATGTGATAGCCCATTGGAAAGTTATTTTTGAGAAATAAACATTATGTAATCAAACTCTGACTTTGTCTATAGTTTGAATATGGAAAACCAAAAGGAAATTATTTAGGGCCCCAAAACGACCCCAGAAGTACAAAAAAATGTACTCAGATGAAAACTTCCAAAATAAGCCAGTTGGATTAGGTGGGTGTCCACCAATCTCCACCTGGAAGTTGTGTAGGGCTTCAAATAGCCCCAAAAGTGTAGAACCCTTAATTACAAAGAATTACAGAAGAATTTGCTGAACTAAAAACTGTCAAGAGGAGCCAGTTGGAATAGGTGGATGGCCACCGATATCCACCTGGCTAACCCAACTATCTAGCTTATTGACTCTTTGCATCTGTTGATTATTTGGCCTAGTCAACTAGGTCCCTCCAACATCTCTCCCAACCTCAAATAATTCCTCATATTTAGGAAAGGGGTACTGCAAGATATTACAAAATAATAATAAAATTAAATTGTGGCTTGTCAATCTAAATTATGGTGGTTTAGGTTGATGTCTCTAGCACAATAAGTTAGTTTGTCAATGTACCAGGGATGTAAAAATTGAACCTCAGTCATGGAGGTTACATTGGAGGTTCATGTTGTGCAGGATGTTTCCTTTTGACTGATACACAAGTTGCATAAATATGAGGGGAAATTGGCTTCAATTTGGTTTCAAAATCCATGTAGTCATCTAATGCTTATTTTGTTGTGATTGACAATTACTTCATTTCAACTAAACACTCAAGTTTTTCATGTAAAAATCCATATTTTAGTGTGGCAAGGTATAGGTTATATTTTTACTTATTTTTCTATACTTTTCGAGGAAGATCCCACAAATGCTTTTGTTCGACAACATAGGTATTCCAACAGAGGACGAACACCTTCAATAACCACTCACATAAGAAGATCAAAGATCAACACACCGATGTTTTGATGTGGTAAAACCCCTACGGGGAAACATCCACGACCCCATACAACACAACCACTTGGAGCAATTTATTAATGCAAAGAAAAATATTATAGAGAGATTTTACAAGAGAGTTTCTCACAATCGATCATTGGCAAATGACCCTCCATGCTATTTAAATAGAGATCATGGACCAATCGGGTATTAAGCCACAGATCAATGGTCATTAAGATCAAGGATAGTATGAACTGTCAGATCACTCTATGTCGAGAACATATCGTGACCGTTGAATTTCATAAATACAAATGCATACTAATTCATACTAAAGAAACACACTAGAAAACACACTTTTACCTAATGACACAATAGACCAAGTAGATCTTACTAACTCCTAAGTGTCTAAATATCCTAACATCCCCCCTTAAGAACAACTTTGGATAGGATTGAAGGACCTACAATAGTGACACAATAGGAGAAGGAAGGAGGCATTAGAGCCTATCCCCCCTTAATGACAACTTCCTAAACTCCCAACATAGATCAAATTTTGGAAAACTTTTCTTCAGTAAGATACTTTGTGAAAATGTCTGCAACTTGATCTTCTATAAGGAAAAATAACACTTCAATAACTTGATCATGAATGAGCTTTCTGTTGAAGTGCATGTGTAGCTCGATGTGTTTGCTACATTGATGTTGAACTGGGTCTTTGGCAAGCTTGATGACACTCTGATTGTCACACCAAAGGCTGGTCGGATGCTGGTGCTGGAATCCAAACTGTGAAAGGATTTTTCGAAGCCACATGGCTTCCTGACTTGCATTTACTGTTGCTCGGTACCCTGCTTTTGCTGAAGAAAGTGCAATAGCCTATTGTTTCTTATAGGCCCAAGTGACAGGTCATGAACTAAGGATGAAAACATAATCTACAGTAGATGTCTGATCATCAGGGTCATTGGTCCAATCTGAATCAGTGAAACCAACCAATAAAGCAGTCCCCCCAAAACTGTAATGTATCCCGAACTAAACTGTACCAAAAACATAGCGAAGTATCCTTTTAGCTATTTTCCAATGGCTTTCATGGGGTGTTTTCATATATTGGGCAATAAGAACAACAACAAAAGAAAGATCAGGATGGGTATGAGTCAAGTATAAGAGGCTACCAACTAACTGATTGTATAGGGTGGCATCAACTTCAGGAGAATTATAGGTGGCAAAAAGCTTGACTCCAGACTAGAAGGGAGAAGGGGTTGGTTTACAATTGTCCATGTGAAAGAAACGAAGAAGTTCAAAATCATACTTAGACTGAGAAAGAAAAATTCCTTCATTGGTTTGCAAAACTTGGAGGCCAAAGAATTAGTGCAAAAAGCCTAAGTCTGTCATCTCAAATTTCTTCTTAAGGCTGGTTTGCACATGGTTTAAAAATTTTGTGTCACTACCAGTAAGGATAAGGTCATCAATATAAAGGACAAGGATTATGAGATGGCTTCCTACTTTCTTGGTATA
>JASDQU010738481.1:48079-98967 GCA_032191745.1 Picea mariana | reverse complement strand
AGATTTAACATCCATCTGATGGACCTCCCATTTATGTGAGGCAGCAAGGGAAAGAACAAGGCAGATGGAATTCATTTTTGCTACAGGGGAAAAGGTTTCATTATAGTCAATTCCTTCAACTTGGGAAAATCCTTTGGCAACTAACCGAGCCTTGTGTCTTTCAGCACTTCCATCTGATGCATACTTAGTTCTGTAGACCCATTTGCATCTAACAATTTTTCTTCCTTTTGGAAGAGGTACAAGATCCCAAGTATCATTTGCCATTAAAGAACGATACTCTTCATTCATTATTGTATCCCAATCTGGATGACCTAAAGCGTCTGCAAATGTTTATGGATCATGATTTTCTGAAACTTGAGCCAAAAGAGAAGAGGCTCGTTGGAACTGTGAACATGTCTGACGCTGATATGAAGGATCACTGACAAGACCACCAACTGCTTCTCGTGTTGAACGGACGCATTTAGGAAGCGCTAGAGTTGGTGTTGTTTCAGGTTCAAAGGAATCATCTAGATGAGGGTGAGCAGGTGGAGGTGTATTTTCATCCTCGTTGTCATCATTTGAAGAAGAAACCAGATAATAAGAAGGCACAAATTTCGAAGATGGTTCGCAGGCCGAAGAAGGCACAATCATCGAATTAGGCTCGCATACCAAGAGATTTTCATCAAATTTAACATCTCTTCTAATAATAATTTCATTACAATGTTATTGAAGAAGTCTGTAACCTTTTACATTTTCATAATAACCAACAAATATACACTTCACACTTTTAGGATGCAATGCTTTCCTTTTCTCATCAGGAATGTGAGCCCATGCTATACTGAAAAATACATGAAAGTGACTTACATTTGGTTTAATTTTATTCCAAGCTTCTTGCAGTGTTATATTTTTAAGAGCCTTTGTGGGAGTGCGATTTACTATGTAATTTTCACAGTTGATGGCTTCCTCCCAATACTTTAGACTTAATCCCTTACATTGGATCATACAATTAGCCATTTCTTTTAATGTGCAGTTCCTTCTCTCAACGACACCATTTTGTTGTGGTGTATATGGAACAATGTGTTCCATTTGGATTCAATGTGTAGTGCAGTAGCTTTTAAAATTATTGTTCACATATTATCCTCCATTATCTATTCTTAACCTTTGAATTTGATGTCCAGATTGCTTTTCTACAAGGGCCTTGTAGGCCAAAAAATTGTTAAGAACTCCACTCTTGAGTTTTAAGAAGTAAACCCAAGTACGTCTGGAAAAGTCATCAATGAAAATTAAGAAATACTTGCACCTAGAAAAAGGAGAAGAAATTGGACCACACAAATCACTATGAACAAGTTGCAAAGGACCCGAGGCGTGCCAAGAGGCACGTTTGTCAAAACTGTCCCGATGATGTTTGTCGAGAACACAACCGGCAAAAATACCATCTCTACATGAAACAAGAGGAAGACCAGTCACCATCTGTTGATTACATAGTTGCTACAATGAGCGATAGTTTAGATGACAAAACCACTCATGCCAAAGTTTTCTCATGTCATCGCTATGAGAAACAAAAACTGATGAAAAATATGATGACCCAAAGTTGTCAAACTTGTACAACCTGGTAATATCATCAACAATTCAAGTTGGAAGAACATGCTTAGGATCTTTTAGATCCTTGATTACAACTTGGTAAGGTGAAAACGCGACGTTTTACCTTCACCTGAATGAGTGATTTGATATACTGATAGAAGGTTACAAGAAAGACTTGGAACACATAATACATCATTGAAATGACCATTATCTACTTGAACTGTTCCAGATCCTACAACACTAAGAGATCTATCATCACCAACAAATAATTTCTTGGTGTTACATTCATTTAGAGCAGAAAATATGGCTTTATCCTTAGCCATATGATAAGATTCACCTGAATCAATACGCCACTCATCAGAAGAAGAAGTAGTAGTAGAATTTGAATTGAAGGAGAAACCAGAAGCATAAAGTGCATGTTTGTGAGAAGAAGAAGTAGAATCAATATTGATATTGTGCTTCTTCATCACTACTTCTAAAGCTACCATCTTCTTGAAACATTTGGACTCATCATGTACATATTTATCACAAAAGTTGCAATGTGTGTTAGTATTCTTAATTTTATATTTTGCTCATTTGTCACTAGTAGGAGCTGAAGTTGTTTGAGCAGGTTTGTGACCCTTATCTTGTTTGTTGTTGTAGAGAGTATGTTGCTTCTTGGGATACTTGGGTTTATCTTTCTACTGGGCAACTAAGGCTTTGTTGGAGGGACCTGCAGTGTTGATCACTCCAAATTGTACAAGCTTATCTTCCTGTCGAATCAAAGAAGCATAAAAGGACTCAAGACTGAGTTTTTCATAAGCTTCTTCCACTAGAGCCTCTCTCATGGCATAAAAGGTAGATACAAACACAAAATATGCACTACCTAGCTTAGAAAGAATAAGATAGATGAACCTCTCTTCCTCCATCTTTATCTTCAATTCTTCACATAAAATTCTGAGTGTTTTAAACCTAGATAGATAGTCTCAAAGGAAAGAAAAATCATTTGGACTCAAGGTCAGTATTTTATTTTCTAACTGTTGTGCTCAAATAATATTGATTTTACCAAACACAGATTCAATCGTGTCCCAAGCTTCTTTGGGGTCATCAATATCTTGAAGGTGGTACCTTAAATCAGGAGAGATAAAAATTCTGATTAGTCCACGTGCTTCATCATTCCTATTATCCCACTTGGCTTTCTTATCAACATCAGTGGGTTCTTTTTCCTTTCTCAAGGTAATCCGGTACAAGCCTTTACCTCTTAATAAATCTTTCATATGAGATTTCCATTGGAAGTAGTTGTTGTTGGTAAGCAAGATAGTACTTATAGAATCCATATTAAATATGTAGATAATGTGGATTTAAAAACTGAAACTGATGATATGGATTGAAAGAGCTCAAAAAGTTGTGCAGTTTTAAAAAAAACGGCACTGAAAAAGGACTTTCGATGTTAGAGTTATGCCCATTTTCTAAAAAACAACACAATCAGTAACCACGTGATTCTGTAAGCTGATTTATGAAGTGACCCACTTTTATAATGAGAAGTGGGGATCGCTTTTACAATTAAGTTACTTTATAACAGAAAAGTTGCATGCAAAATAAATAACTCTAAAATAAAATATTAAAGCTACTTATAGTGATTCACTTTTATACTTGAAGTGAAATACACTTTACAATTTTAGCATGAACTTTTTTAAAAAAGATAACAAAAGAGAGACTTGAACTCAAGACGTCTTACTTAATAAGGCAAATTTTAACCAAATGATCTAGAAAAACATATTGTAATGTTCAAAAGGAGAATTGGGGGTGTTGTTGTTGTTGTTGTTGATAGCCCTGGAGAGCATGCTAAAAAAAAACTACTTTCACACACAAAAAAAAATGCTTCTCGATGACAACAAGGGTTAGATATCGATTAGCTTACCCGGAAGATGCAGCTTTTCCTATCTATTTATGATTTGTCGATATCGCACAGGGCATAGGGAAAAGAGAATACACAGATCTAAAAGAGTAGAAACCTAGAAATAAATAAAACAAAACCAAAATAAAACCAAAATACTACTCTGCAAAAATTGAAAAAAATGTGTATTCAAGCTTTATACCTCCGGATCTGACTGTAATAGCCGTATCTTGGGAAAACATAAACCTTTTCGAGTGAAACGAAAAGTGTTCCTAATTGAAACGAGTGCTCCGGACACAATGGAACAATCCTCTCAGCCCAGAAATGTACAAAAATTATAGAAAGTGGAGATGAGGCAACTCGGCTTCATGATCTTGATCTTCAACAGGAGAGGGTCTTCAAACAGGCTCTAATACCATGTTCAAAACACAGGTATTTCAACAGAGGATGAACACCTTCAATAACCACTCACATAAACAGATCAAATATCAACATACCATTTTTTTCACATGGTAAAACCCCTACGGGGAAACATCCACGGCCCCAGCCAACGCAGCCACTTGGAGCAGTTTATTAATGCAAAGAAAAAGATTACAGAGAAATTTTACAAGAGAGTTTCTCACAATCGATCATTGGAAAATGACCCTCCATGCTCTTTGAATAGATATCATGGACCAATCGGGTGTTAAGACATGGATCAATGGCCATTAATATCGAGGAGAGTATGAATCGTCAGATCTCTCTATGTTGGGAACATATCGTGACCGTCGGATTTCCTAACTACAAATGCATAATAATGTATACTAAAGAAACAGACTAGAAAACACACTTTTACCTAACGACACAATAAACCAAGTAGATCTTACTAACTCCTAAGTGTCTAAATATCATAACAGCTTTGAGGTTGTTGTGGCCTCCATTTATGCATTTGAACCCTCTAAGAACTAGTACCACTTCTATTGTGTCTAGGTCAGCTTCAACTTTATCTTAATCCTAAGTTAGACTTCCAACAAGGGGACCAATTTTGTAATCTAAGGAATTACATAGTAAGTAGCTACCATTAGTGTAGTAAAAAAACCATAATATATAATTTAATATACAAATATGGATACATAGATGGAGGATCAACTAGAGACCATGGCGGCTCGACACTGTACTGGGCCGAACCCTGTGTCGGGTTTGGTCATCCGTATTAAGGACATTGATGACTTATTGACCGAGTGCATCACGACGATGGTGGTGAGGATATATGGATCATTGGGTACTCAGTGGATCACTGGTGGTCAGATGAGGGTGGTGGAGCAGGTCCTGGATGGGGAGTTGTTTGCATGGGGTGTCTTGATGCACACCAAGATGATGTCCCAGTTGAACCAATGTCGATGTGCCCACTCTGGTTAATTTGCATTTGGGTCGTGTTAGTGGCCTAGTTTTTGGAGAGGGTGCCTCTATTGCAACTGCATATTCTTCTAGAGCCATCGGGGAGGTGAGAGTCATGATTGATGCATTGGGAACACGTGTTGGTCTGACATTGAGGAGGGGAGGGTGGCCACTATTTCATGCCCAGGGTTGCGCGAGTGTGGCTTCAGATTCCACAGGTGATATTGTGATATCCATACGTGGGTATGGTCTACCAAAAGGATCTAGGCATGGTGCTACCTCCTAGGGAGGACTGGGACCAAAGAGGTCTGTGTTGTATTTGTTTATTTTCATTTTGGTAGATACTATTTATTAGAAATGTATATGGATGCTGACATTATATACAGTGTTATTTTGTAGACATTGGACACTGAGGATGAGAGGGAGAGGTCATCAGAGAGCCATCTCGATGGGAGCGAGCTCAACAGGTTCCTACAGAGTCGAGGACTAGACAAAGGCATCGACGATATGACCCTGGTGTTGGACCAGCTAGAGAGGAATAGGGGGATGTTGTGGAAACTTTAGAGGATATGTGTAGAGGGTTCAAGAGGGTCCTACAGGGTGCGCATGAGGGAATATGGGCCCATATCTAGGACTAGGAGGTCCTAGACCAGTGTGTGGGGGTACCCGCAGAGTGGAGGACATTGATCAACAGAGCCGCAGTGGCGGGGGAAACGATGATTGGTCGACTTCCTCCTAGAGCTAAAGGTCCCTTAGATGGTGGGGCACCTCCTGGTGACAAAGGACCTCGGGGGAGAGCTCTGGGAACACCTTGAGTGATGATATTTTTTTATGTATATGAGTTTATGGGCATGACTTTGTACAGGGTATTGGATACCCATTTTTTGTACTCATAGGGGTGATGGGACTCATGAGACTATAGGAAATTGTATATATATATATATATATTTTAAAACATTTCATGACCTCGATAATATATATATGATAGATATATTTTGATCATTCATGTCTTTATGCTTTGTTTTTTTATGATGTATGATATCTATTGATATGTGTTGTGAGAAATGCATGATGTTATGTATATGATGTTGTTTAATGTGATACTAGGTTATCCATGTGATCTTCTATTTGATTGAGGTTTCTTGGAATATGTGTAAATGTGATGGAATAAAAGTTTCAATATAGGAGTCTAACTTGCAGGTATTTGTGAAAGAGGCAAGGATCGTGGACATGATATACGTTATTGACCTACAGGATGACAAGATGTGAATCTAATAGAATGCTAAGGTGGCGAATGTGGCAGTGACTGGCCTCGACGAGGAGACCAATGACGACATCATATTTGGCTTGGTTGTTGGTGGATAGACCTAAAAATATGCCATTGGAGTGGAGTAGGATATGTGAGGGCATATAGATCACCCAAGTGGCCGAAGTAATATTATGGGTCCAACGGCTTGTGTCGTCAGCGTAACTAATATGGTAGGCTTCTGGATGATGCATCTATCAATAACATGGGTGATAGATCAAACATGAGGAGTGGTGGAAGTAAAGAAAGCTAAAAACTATACAACTGTGTACAAAGAGAAACCTAAGTTAGTGGGGCTATGCTTAGGCATAAAAATTCTTTAAGTACAACCCGTTGATAGGTTCTTTGAGAGGGTAGCCTTCTAGAGAGGCCAAGAAGTAGGCACCTTTAGTGAGGAAATGT
This sequence comes from Picea mariana, assembly GCA_032191745.1. Classification (NCBI taxonomy): domain Eukaryota; kingdom Viridiplantae; phylum Streptophyta; class Pinopsida; order Pinales; family Pinaceae; genus Picea; species Picea mariana. The sequence goes on along the minus strand of JASDQU010738481.1, from coordinate 92,446 downwards.
TCGATGATGAAGGGGTAATTCCATAATGATTCAAATTTCAAATGGCCTAGAGTGTCATGAGCGATGCCATAGGATAACACAAGATCACCTTCATTGAATGAGCAAAGGTTGACATGGCGGTCGAAGGTGGATTTGGACCATTTTCTAGCTGCCTCATTGTGTTGTAATGAAGATCGATGATCTTTTTCAAGTGACTCTAAGGTCAGCAGGCACTGCTCCATAGGAGCAGTGTCAGGTAAGATCTCGATGGCAGTGAGTAATGTGTGGATTTCACACTCAATAGGGAGGGTGGATTTGTTCCCATGGATGAGGTGGAATGGTGTAAAACCAGTGCTAGTTCTGACTTTCGTGTGATAATCCCATAACGTAGAAAACAACATATGATGCCAGTTGGTCTTATGTTTGTTGAAGGTACATTGTAGCATGGTTTTGAGGACATTGTTCATAGTCTCGACCTGTCCATTTGAATAAGGGTTGTATGGGGAGGAAACCTCATGGGTGAAGCCTAATTTTGAGGATAGTTATGCAAATATCTCATTCTCAAAATGTTTCCCATGATCGAAGACTAACTATTGTAGGATGCCAAATCGAGTAATGACATGGTTGAAGAACAAATGTGTTGTTGTGTCAGTATTTTTGTTAAATGTGGGCATGGATTCGACCCATTTGGTAAAGTAATCCACTTCAACGAAAATCTATTTGTGTCCATTATTGAATGGAGGATTGAAAGTCACGAAGTCCATGCCCCACTTATATAAGGGGCCAACTGTCATAACTGGGTGTAGAAGAGTTGGTGGATCTCATGCTTTTTTTGCATAAAGATCGCATCTGTCACATCTCTTTATAGCGTGGATACAGTCATGGAACAAAGTGGTCTAGAAGTACCCTCCTCGAACAATTTTTCGGGTGATGGACATACCCGAGTGGTGACAGTTGCAAGCACCACTATGGGAATCATTCAAGACTCTGTCGGCTTCGTCGATGGTAAGACATCGTCGAAAAATGGCATCAACCCTGTGTCAATAGAGAATGTCTCCGATGAGGGGATATCGAGGAGCATGATGGAAAATTCATCGATGATCATATCAAGAGAGATGAGACCCAAACTTCTATGTATGAAGGTAGCTGAGGAGTTTTCCATGCCAGGGGTCGTCAGAGGGGATGAAGAAGAGGTGTTCATTAGGGAAATCCTCATTGATGGGGGAAGATTTAGTGTTTGAGGGAAAAGTTGTAATGAGTTCGGCTAGGATGAGATATTTTTTTCTTTTGGGAGTAGATAAATCCAGATTGTATTCCTGAAGGATAAAGATCTATCGGGAAAATTTTCCATTAATCTATCATTGACTAAGAAAGTACTACATGGGGTTGGAATCTGTTATGACCTTGGTTGTTAGAAGTAGGATTTAATGTCACAGTTTTTGGAATATGAGGACAACTGCTAATGTTAGTTTCTCATCATGATTATACTTCAAGGGTGGTCCTTAAAGTTTTTTACTAATGTAGTAAATCACATGTTCACTCCCATCATCCCTTAATTGAACGAGAACTCCTTCTATTGAAACAACAGAGGTTGATAACTAGAGGATGTAGTCACGATCATAGTATGGGGGACTAATCAAACGAGAATTGGATAGGGAGGATTTTAAATCATCAAAAGAAGTTTGAGCATGTTTATCCCATCGAAATGGGATATCATGTCACAAGAGGTGGAGAAAACCATGTGCGTGAGTGGTGTAGTCTGGGACAAAGCGACGCAATTTTTTTTTTTTCCGTATATGCTTTGTAGTTGGCGTAAATACCTAGGTGGTGGAATTTGTGTGATAGCTTGGACTTTGATGGGATATACAATGATTCCATGTTGGGATACAATGAACCCAAGGAGGCTACTGACGGTGACGCAAAATACGCACTTGAGGGGGTTCAAGCGGATATTATATTAGTGACATTGTTGAAAAATGATGGGTAAGTCGTCTAGATGATACGTTCACTTTTTGGATCGAGTAGTGAGGTTATTCAAATAAGAAAGGATGATGCAATCAAGATCATGAAAAACATAGGTCATGGCCCATTGAAATGTAGCACCGAAATTTTTGAGTCCAAAAGGCATGATGCAATAAGAAAAGGTACCACAAGGGGTTATAAAAGTGGTTTTGTACTGATCTGTTGGGTGGATGTGAATTTGATTATAGCCAGAGAACCCATCCATAAAGGTCAATGATTCATGGCTAGCACAATCATCGATGATTTGGTCAATGAATGGGGTTGGGATGTTCTCTTTGGGGCAAGCATGGTTGAGATCGCGAAAGTGTTTGCAGACACAAATAGTTCCCTATTTTTTGGTAACAGGGACAAGGTTGGAGACCCATAAAGTGTACGTAATGGGGTAAATGAACCTAGCAACATGTAACTTTTCAATTTCGGCTTTGATAGTTGCTGCTTTGGATGGGTGTAGGGGGCGTTTCTTTTGACGAACGGGGGCGATATTCGACCAGGTGTCAATTCCATGTTTGACTATAGAAGGATCAAGGCCAGGCATCTTCATATATGACTAGGCAAAAAATTTCCCTGTATTCCTGAAAGAGATATTTATAAGCAATGATTTCTTCAAGGGAGCATGTAGCGCCAATCCAGATTTCTTCTATGATTCCAACTTTAATGGAAATGTCAATTTTGACGGTGGGGGAGATGTTGGCCATGTTTCCTTCTTCAAAATCATCAGGGGTAGGGATAGGTTTTCTAAACCAGACAATATGCCCCCAAGGAATAAAATCCTTGGTTTCTATAGCACACACGGAGGATTGGGTAGGAGGGTGAAAGGCCTCCTGTGAAATAAAAAGTTCTCAATGATGGAGTGCATTCCATGGGAAATCGGGGGTAGTGATATCCTCCAGGATATTGTTGTCACGGTGGAAAATGAGAGACTACAAGGGATCCTCGGAGGTGGCAGGGGGAACTATCAATGGGTAAGTGTTATTTTCCTCAAGGGGTGAGGACGTAGAGGGGATATCATGTATGGGGTGTGATGGATTGCTTTACATAAATCAAATGTCACGATATTGTGGATGGTACCTCGTTCACATGAGGACTAATGATGAAATATAACGAATATTAGTAATGTGAGCCTTTGTGAGGAGTGACTGAGAGGGATCAGGCTGAGATATATGGCGTATTGCGGCTAATATTTGGCATAATTGAGGTAGATATGGGAAATGATGAGTGTAATGGCCATATTATGAGCATATGGCATAAGAAAAATTGGCTCGTAACTCTTTCTTGCATGCGGTTGAGGACTCCGTAGTAGCATATGAAGTGCTTGGTGGAGTGGTAAGCAATGGGGTTTCTTTGGGGACTTGGATAAGATTGCATAACTCGAGAAGAGTAGGACATATGTTAGTGGGGTTTCCTTCTCCTTCGCACAGTGCACAAGGAGGTTGATCTTGGGGTTTCCTTCTCCTTTGTCTGCCCTCGGTGGTGGTGGTGTTTCCTATAGTTGGGGGTGGGGGTGGTGTGGCAAGAGCCTGTATTGGGATCTGCATCGGTAATCACTTTGTCTGAGGAGGGAGAGATGGTGTAGGAACCATAGCGGGTGGATGAATATAATAGATAGGGATGGAGAGAACCATGCTTAGAAGGGTGAGAGTAGCAGCTACTTGGAATTCTTGGACTCCAGGTGGGGGGTAGAAAAAGGGAATTTGGATAATGGCTTGGGGGACTGTCTCCCAAACTGGGATTTTCCCATGGAGGGGGCTGAAATATGGGATAAGTGGTGCAGTGGGGTTCTCAAAGAACTTTGTTAGATGAGTATTTTCTCCGATATTTGTTCCATTAGAAGACACTATACACACTTTTTCTAAAATAGAAGGGTGTAAGATCGGTAATGCTCCATGATATGCCCCCAACAAGGATGGGTATTTGAATATTCTAGGACCCATATTGATGACCAAAAAATCATCTGAGCTAGTGCAGACAAGAGGGGGAATGTTATGAATGATGGCGGAATGATTCGGCTCATAATGTGTAAGTTGGTCGATGGTGATGATTTTCTTGTTATGGGGGAACAACATCGTACGAAACACAGAAGGGGATACCTCCTTCATAGCATACATGTAGATACGTTCAAATAAGATATTGTAATCAATTGGGGCATCGATAACTTCAATGTCCATAAAAAAAATATTTCCACCAAGTTCTATAGGGACATTTTGGAATATCCCTTCAACGGATGATGGTCGATCGTCATAAGCTCTCAGGGTGATGGAATATGGTACTAGCTCAGGTGAGCCGAGTTTTTTCCATACTACTTTGGACATGATGCATGTGGATGCACCTTCATCGATGATGCACCGATGAACTGTGATGTTTTAGATCTTAACTGGTATATGAAAAGATACTAGGGCGGGGAGGCATGATTCTCTCTTATCTAGATCAAATGTGATGAGTCGAGTATCAGTTGCATTGACTACCCCCAAGATGGAAAGCAAGGATTTTGTTGTGATGGATATATTTGGAGGACTTCCAAAACCGACATAGCTGTAGGAGATTGTGCTAAGTCATCGACCAGACTGTAGCTATGGGATGCCATACCATGAGGGTTATGTACATTCTGTTGTAATGACATGTGGGGTATACTAGGGTTTGGTTCAGTGTTAGGGCGGGGAATCATCAGAGGTTTCCCGACTATAACTGGAATTGTTTCTGAGGTGGTTGGGGTAGAGTCAGGAGGCATGCCGTATTGATGACCGTGTTTTTATAGAAGAATCTCTTCTTTGCTCGTAAGGAGGATATTGCAATTGGTCAGATTTCCAGGTTGATTGGGACTTGGGTTTTGATATTGCTCCATTTGTGGTGGGGCTAGGGTTATCTCATGTTGGGTATTCATCACACTTTGGTGTGGAATAGGGTTTTTCAAAACGACTGATGGTGGTGGTTACAAATAATGTTGTGGGGGCTGCTGAGGGGCAAGCGGTGTTGGAGGGTGTTGCATGTTCATGGATTCTTTCATCCATTTGAAATCATAAATTTGGGGGAAATGGTGAGTATAATGTCTATATTCACCACATAGAGCTCAAGGGAAGTTAGTTATGAGGTTATTGTTCTTCCCTTGTCATGGTTGAGTGTTATTGTTTCCCCCTTGAGGGTTTTGGATTCCTTGATTTTTGGTTTTCCCCAGTGGAACGGTTTTGTTGGGGGTTATTTCCTCTTGGTCCTAGGTTGTTATTGTTTCGGTTTTTCCATTTATTCTTGGAATTATTTGGTTGTTGAGATGGATTTTCCGTATTCAATTGTTCAAAAGTGTGAACTTGTTGAATGGGAGAGGGTTGAACAAAATTAACGTCTACATATGGTTGTCCTTCTAGAGGAGAAATCGACTGGGAAGGACTAGGAAATGGAAAGTATGGATTTTTTTGTGGAGATGATCCATATGGTGTATATGAAGTTGAAGTACTTCCACTACTATTGGTGTTATATGCAGGGGTTGGGGGTGAACTCGTACTTGGTTGAGAAACTAGATGCATCATGGGTACTGGTGGGGGTCCACCCAACGGTGGAGGGAAAGCACCAGGATGATTGTTGGTGAGTGGGAGGAGGGTAATAATACATCCTTCCAAATGGTTGTGGATATTTATTTTCACCATAAGTGGGTGGTGGGTGGCCATAAGGTTTGAGATTTTCCATAGAACCAATCAACCCATATGCTGCGTGGCACATCCCAGGTTTGTCCTAGTGGAATGGTATGGGTCTAGGTGCATTAGGAAATACGGTGTACAAGTAACCTGATTGAGCATAGATGAGGTCAAATTGTTGGGCCTTACTGATGGMTTTATCTTCTGACTGATGAAAAGTGGATGCTACATCCTTGTAAATAATAGAGACGAGCGATTTAAGAAACCRATCAATACATTGTTCTTTGGTGGTTTTTACTTTACACAAACTATGTCTCCGACGGAGTTCATGGATGTGGTCAGTTATATGGATAGAAGTGGTTTGTTTGAACTCAGAGAGAAGTTCCAAGCCAGTGTCATGACAAACTAGTAATTGGAGAAAGKACAAAAAGGCCTTCGGTAAYGATTTAAAAGTCACATGGGACCCTGATTTTTCGTCCACATACCATTTGGTTGATGAAAGAGTGAGATTTATTTGAAATAACCTCAAGCGGATGTGAGATGGTTGATCTGATGAGTTGGCAAGAGTAGGGACTCCTCCTTGAATAGGAGGGAGATTCTGCAAGCATCTAAAATGATGGGGATTCTTTATTTCCCCTATGGTTCTGACTAGCAAAGTGAATTGTGCCAATGGTGACAAGAGATAAATAAATGAACAAGAGATTTTTACTATTTTTACAAAATAGTATAACTCACAATTACATGTAATTAAATGAAAATCATACATAAATCAAGTGTAAATAAGAAATCATGTGGATAGGTGGGTTTTGTCCATGTGGGAGAATAATAAAAACAAATGCTCATGTCCTAAAATACCTAACATCCTTCCTCTCAATTTATCACGGGGCATTCCAATAAAACTCAATAGTGGGGTCTGAAGACACTAGAAGAGGAACTAGTGAAGGTTTAAGTAATTAGTTATAATGAGAGGTAGAGGGTGCATAACCCGAAAGAGCTAGCGATATTTCCCAATATCCACAGAAAATCTGATCAAGGTGCGATTGCAACCCACAACCACCACCTCGGTAGATATCTTATGTTTGGCCACTAAGTACCTCAATCAAACTGCGACATTTAAATTTTCAGCCTTAGAAATGGGTCACAGGTTGGATTCCCTCACAAGAGTTGGGTGAGTCAAGGACGGATGCACAGAACAACCAGACCTTGGCCTTCGACCCTTCATGGGTATCTCCCTGCCTTATGGTGTAGGAATACTTGACTTGGAGGATTTTAAAGATCCCTATTCTCAAATTATATTGTTTCAAAATGTGAGAACCCGATAACGAGGGGTTATTTGGATGCCTACCCTCGAGATCCTACCTAGACTAAAAAAAATCTTTTGGCACCTCCTATGGAGGAAAATTTAGTGTGTTTTTAGAAATTTTTTAGATGTGGTGGGATGAGAGATTGGGGTCATGGACCAACTTCCTTTGAATTAAATTGGTGTGGATAATTTCCAAAGAAGTAGTCAGATCTTTTGGAATTCCTTTAAAGAGAGTGTAGTTCGAGCTCTACTATTCTAATGGAAATTGTGTGTGTGAAGAGTGGCTTTGTGTGCAATAAAGTGAAAAGTGTGCAAAGATTTTTAATAAGTTAAGTGTGATATTCCAACATGTGGACTTCTTGTGGTACTTACAAATATTCTTACCTAGCTTATTATGTTTCTTTGGTACAACCTCGCCGAATTTTTAAATCCGTAAATAACTAGCAATGTGGACATATGGATCGTTACAAATCATTTAAACTCCCTAGAATGTTATCTATACTAAGAAATATTTTGAAACTATCCTAGAATTGTAGACATGTGGGCATGTATGGGGTTGTTACTTTGATCTTTTAAACTTTCCTATAGTGTTGTATAAACTAAGAAAGTTTTTAGACACTATCCTAGGATTGCAAACAAGTGGGCATGTATGTGCGCTTACAAAGCTTTAATATGATCTCAAAAACTAATAGGAACCCTATGGGTGCTTTTTCCTCTCCTAATGATTTGTTAAGGCAGATGAAATGTCCTTTCAACAACCTTTTATGTTTCCCGAGATCACACTAGGGTGTAGGGGAAGAGAATACTTGAAGGTTAAAATTGATTTCTAGTCCCAAATTAATTGATTGTGTTTGACAAAGAAATAACTTCAACTCAAAATTTTAAATGCCAAATGAGCCATCCATGTGGCAACAAAGAAAAGAGAAGAATAGTGATTCTTTTTTACCCCTATGTGCTTATGTTAGCTAACCTTTATTGTAATAAAGGAATCTAAGTGAAGTGTAGTTTCTTTACAAAGTGCAGGAAATCAAAATCTAAAGGCCCCGGGCCCTCAAACCATTCATAAAACACTTACAAGTTGAAAAACCTGAACTTATACATGAGCTATAGCTATAACAGGCACACAAAGTGTGTAGAGGAATGAATTTTGTCACAACATAGTGCGCACAATGCACGTCTATGGGCCTTGAATGACTTGCACTTCCTGTCATGCATCAAGACAGAATTTCCAAGTGAAATACTCTTTCCTTGGCTCTGAATTTAGACTTTGGAAGGTTGGACTAGGTCAGTTTTGGTACCTGCATATCAAAATAACAAAAAATAAGTGCTCTCGAGACTTAAATAGGGACGAATTTGATATCAATCCCTAGTATGGTCGCCAATCTGTTGTGTTGATTTTGTCACATGGGTGAGAAAAAACACAACACTTTCATGCTTAGTTAAGTTAGCTAAACAAGACAAAAGTTTATGAGTTTATTAGATAATCGAATACACATGAAACAAAGAAATAAAACTAAAAACAACTATGAAATAAGTGTTAGAGAAGATTTCAAAAAATAGAACCATGAAAAAGAAAAAAATGACTAATATATAGCTACCAATGGATCAAGATATTGATAAGATAAACACCATAGAGAAAGGTAGGCACTTATGAGTCCCCTCTTCGTCCTTGGGAGGGATCTTGAGTTCCCTAATATAGATCTCTTCTCTTCATGAAATAGAAAATGACAATGGTGAATAAACACAATGTCAATTCCCTCAAGAAGTGAGTGGAATCTCCCTTGCTATAGTGCTTGAATGATTGAAAGAGAAAAAAGGATTCTCAAAGAAGAATTATTGCAGCATAACAATACCTTGAAGTTCTTTTTTTTCTATCACACCCATGGCATATATTTATACCATCCATTCATGACAAGATATAATCGGTTCATAACGTGAATAAGAATCCTTTTAGGGCACTTCCTAGCCCTTAACCAGCTTCCAAGCTAGATTTTGCTCAAATATGAATGTCAAATCATGTTGGGGGTCGGACTAGAAGTGGTTGAGAGGCCGCCAAGATTCATAAATGCGTCATTCATAGAAGTGCGTGATTTTTCTCATAGACAGTCGTGCATCTTGTTCATAGTGCATGATGAGGGTTGTGTTAGATTGCACATTCTGTGCATTGTATGCATGATTCCTTTGGTGAATTTGTGCATTTTGATTTTTGAACCAAGTATATAGTTTTTTTCCTTTGATGGATTTTGGTGTTGTAGGTGGACTAATTGTTGACATTGATGTCTTTCTTTAATCATTCTTCCACCATCATCATCATCATCATCATCATCATCATCATCATCATCATCATCATTCATACCAAACTTAAAAAAATTTCATACGATTTAAAATTTAATTTAATTTCAATTCTTTATATTATTCAAAATTATATATATATAATACTAACTATGAAATTTAATAATATTATGACATAATAATTATGGATTATAATAATATTATGAAATAGTAATTATGAAATTTAATAATATTATGACACAATAATTATGAATTATAATAATATTATGAAATAGTAATTATCAAATATAATAGTTAAAAGCATATTATAATCTGTTATATAATAAAACAAAGGTCGGATTGTGGAAGTGAGGATTAATTGTAACGACCCGTTTGTTACGACTATGAATATCAATTTACAATAGGTAGATTTATTTTATTTTATTAGGAGGTTAACATCATCACATATTTGATAGCCATGCAACCACACGACAACATAATTAAAAAAAATGACACATGATCAACACATAAACAAAAATATAGACACATCATAATTAATCAAAACATAAGCAAATTCACCAAGTTCATTTGAAAGCAACATCATTATCAACGAATCATCATTTATCAAAGAAAATACCCGCTCAATCTATCTTGAATGGTTGGGACCTCTAGGACACATAAGCAATGCTCAAGCCCGGGATTCATCTGATTGATTTTGACCATTTAAGGTTTCAGGGCTAGCGATTGTTCTAAGGAACAAGGAGGTTTCTAGATCCCACTAATCCAATCAAGTGAAAATCAGTTAGACCAATCAATCAATCCTAATCATCAATTAAACATGGAACAAGAGCAATCAATTACATAACCCATCATATACCAACATCAATTTCTAGGCGCAAGATTAAGCAAATTCATAGCTGATCATACATCGACGTTTAATTTCAAGACGCAAGATCATCTAATTACTAAATTGCTTATACATCAAAATTATTCCATGGCACAATAAATCCAATTACTAAATCATTACACATCAACATGATTTTGTAGCGCAAAGAAATCTGTGTACTTAATCATTTATACATCAACACTATTACATGGCGCAAACAATCAAATTATTAAATCATTACAAATCAACCATACTTCAATATTATTCAAGGCACAAGAGTACACTATTACAAAATCAATCATACATCCACTTTAATTTCGAGGCGCAAGAGTACTCATTAATTTTATTTCACGTTGCGAAAGAAATCTAATCATGTATCCCATCATTTATCAAATTATTTCCATGGTGCAATTGACAATAACGTACCCTACCTAATAAATCCTTTAAGCAATAATTGAGCGAAATGAGCAAGGGGCTTGTAATACATCAAGCGCGCAGTTACAATATTAATCTAAGATAATTAACTATACATCCTCATTTTAAGGAATATCTTCTAGGAGTATGTAATGACAAGCTAAAATTTCGTAATCACTAAGAGAACCCAAAGATGATCAATACGCTAATTAAAACCACTTTTCCATTATGCAACAATATATATAAACAAATTAAAAATAATTAGTAATGCACGATTAATTAGTTCAATGACTCTTAAAGTAACTTACATATCCATATATGAAACTCAAGTCTTTAGTTGAACAACCAATCAAAGCTCGAGGTTGACATATAATTTCATCGAGAAGATTAAAGAGGGACTCACACCTATTTAATCCATAAAAAGAACTCCAATGTTAACCACCATCTAACTAAGAAGAGAGGAAAAATTAAAGCCTTAGTACAACTACAAGATTCCAATGCTAACTACGCCTCCAATTAAAGAACCCAAAGATTAACAAGCAGTAAAAGAGGGATTCGAGCTACCCTACAATAGGTGTAAGAAGAACTAAAAGGTATACCCCATCTGGAATAAGCGTTGGAGGAAATCACAACTAACTCACATGCTCTTGTTAAGCAGGGATTTTACGCTGGACTTCCAGCTATCGCGTTAATTAGTGAACAAGGGCTTAAATTTAAAATTAATGATAAGAAATTGTGGAAACATTGTAATTGATGCCATTAATTAAAGACTGGCTCATGCCATTAAATCACTGATGGTCAATTTAGAAGGTGCAAGTGTCAATGAAATGCTGGCAGGAAAAACACCAAATTTGGACGAAGAGAAACAATCCAGGGAATTCGCCCTAGGAATGGCGCATTTACTCGCTGGGGGTAACAACGCAGGAAAAACGAAAACGATGAAGGGAAAGTAGTTACAGGTGAGGGCACAATAAATCGATGGGAGAAAAATATATCTGAATTAAATCGCTATGGGAAAACTCGGCTGGTAAAGTAGCCACCAGACGAAGCTCAAAACTTTCTGGAAACATCCGATGGAAATTCGCCATAATGAGAGACTCCATGGGTTGCTGGAAACTCTGATGGAAAATTCTCCACAGTATGAGACTTATCAAAACGGCTGGAAACTATGATAGAAAATTCTCCACAGTATGAGAGACTCAAGGGTTTGGAAATCGCAGAGGAAGGGCGCACTAAGAAAAAACGGGTTTTGTTCAGAATGAGCGAGCAGAGAGAGAGAGGGAGGGTGCACTGGCCTAAGGGGGTCTTCTAAGTCTGCGTGGGTGTGCGTTTGCACAAAGGTAAGTGATCTGGAAGGAAAGTGGACGACTGGCGGGAGAGGCCCTCTGAGTTTGCTGGGTGAGGGCGTTTGCACAGTGTCGAGTAAGCGCATCCAGATCGAAACTAGATGTACGTTGACACCAACCCTGCGCTAGAGAAAGGGAACCGGTGGGATATCTAAGGTGAGACTGAAGAGAAAGGATCAGAACCCATACACCCATAATAACCTCAACGTTCATCTGAAAAAAGGTGGAAGTTGTTTATGGATGGAAGTTGGTAGTGGAAGCTGGTCGTCGATCTGATACAAGATGGAATCTTTTCATGGATTGAAAAATTCTAACTAACCCATAACAATCAATCCCATTTAATCTTCGCATGGAAACCAGAATTTCGCAGTGACTTGAAGAAGTCAACCTGAATTGAAAGACTATCGACGTTTTAAAAATTTTAATTTCCAAACTGCCATTCCTTAAGCCACGATTAGGAGACAAATGTTTCTAGGAGTAACCGTAAAGTTTGCAGCGACTAGAAATACCAACAATAAAAAATCAACTAAATGTTAGCAATAAGAAGGGAACCTCAGAAACTTATGGTCGAAAATTTAGATGGGAGCGAGTCGGGACATTCTAGATTCCTGGGTTGGAATTCAAGGCCTGGATCAACTAAACTCTGCCTATTCTATGCTAAGATCGACATCACTGAGTACAGAGTTAAAAACCACTGAAACTTGAGGCTGAATCAGTAATCGCCAGGGGTTACAGTTCTTTAAATTTCTCACTCGCAAACACATGTATATAATTATTTCACAAAAGCTTCCCAATATGAAACTTGAGATATTCTATCTAAAATAAATCACTTTAACAAAGATCAATTAAAACTCTGGTTGCCAATCATCACTTTGAGAAATTGGGATGTCAACAATCTTCATAAATTTATCTTCTAGATTCCACTAAAGGCTATCAAGGAATGCTCAATCAATTTTATAATCACAAATTGTTGATGGCGCATTTACCATAACTCTAATACACAATTAAAAGATTAATATAAAATTTCATCTTAGAAGAGGGGTATTGTGACGGATGACAAAGATATGGTAGAAGCTCCCCACGACATCGCTCCTCCTAATCCTTTGCTTGCTAATAGTTGTGACTTCATCGGTACTTCCAAGCCAATGCTAGTGGTACTCTTCTTCTCCCTTATCCCCCTGAGCCAGAAATGGGCCATGCACGCACCCAACCAAAATTCCTCTAGCTCCCAGCTTTCCTCGCAAGGTAGAACCACTACTCTCTCTCAACTTGGGTATCCCAACTCTCACACTTAAAACCAACCAAAACATTTTCAGCATAACTTTTCCCATCACCAGTCTCCTCTTTACCCCTTTTTCCCAATTGCTTTATAGGATTTTCCTCTATGACACCTTGCAACTTGCACATTCATTTCACATTTATTAAATAATTAATTAAGAACTATTTCCTCCATACACTAGTCATCCTTTCCCTTAGTTGCACAAGTAAATCAACAATTTATTTTAATACAAGTCAATTTCCCTCACCCTTCCTAAAAGCGCTCCTTTATTCCCATTTAATGATTGACGCCTTACTAAATCTAAGTTGAGTTAAAACATGAGTCTTCTCCTAGTTAATCTAATTGTGGTTAGACTCTAGATTCCCTTCTATGCATGCACTTATTCTTTCATGATTTATTCATTTCTTATCCTCTATTCCAATTAGGTATTTTCTGCACACATGTGTATTATATTAATTCTTTAGAATTACGTCATCTTTCTTATTTTCTTGAATTGACTCGCCTCTTTCCTATGTTATTTAATTAATAATTAGTTTTAGTCTTCTTAGCCATTTAGGCATACTTTTTGCATAGTATTATATTTTCATTTGGAGATTCACAATCAATTAATTAAATCCTTAATTCATTAATTAATTAAAGCGAGCAATGCTTAGATATTTCACAGGGTTTAATTATTCGCTCAAGGTTTTCTAGGCCACCTATATTCATTGACTCAAGTTTTAATTTTGTGACGTGCCCTTCAAGACACACACCGTTTTCCACGGGTGTTAGTCACCTTTGATTCAAATTGTTAATTACGCGACGTACCATTCAAGACACACTATGTGCTCCAAGGGCGCCACTTTCCTTTGAGCACCCTTGCCATGTTCTCCAACCATACCTTGGCAGATGCGCCGTCTGTGGAAACCATGAACTCGGGAAACTTAACCTTCTTGAGTTCTTTGTGAATACTACCGGTGCTAGATGGAGCGTGTTGTGAACACTCATTGGATATGGGCACCCTGGCCTAATATCTAACTAGGCAGTTAATCAAGGCCTCAAACATCCTCTAAAAGGACCTCGTCAGACCAACCGCATCCCCCACAACCATCTGCTGCAGCGCATTGACTTGTTCTTCTTCTTGGGGGTTATACCTCTCCGGTGCGGGTGCTAGTAGAGGTGTCACACCTCCTCCCTAATCACCATGTAATTTACCTCCATGGTGTCCTCTAACCATGATTACCATAAGGACAATTCAAATTTTTAAAGTGGCGATAAATTATTAATCAAAATTTTAATACATTAGGAGCTGTGACAATCCACAATCGCAGGGTTGAACCAACTCTGAGACCATATGTAATGGCCCCTCCATTACGACTATGAATATCGATGTACAACAGGTAGATTTTTTTTCTTTTATTAGGAAGTTAACATCATCACATATTTGATAGCCATGCAATCACACAACATCATAATTAAAACACTAACACATGATCAACACATAAACATAAATAGCGACACATCATATTTAATCAAAACATAAGAAAATTCACCAAGTTCATCTGAAAGCAACATCCTTGTCAACCAACCATCATTTATCAAAGAAACTACCCACACAACCTATCCTACATGGGTAGGACCTCCAGGACACATAAACAATGCTCAAGCCCATGATTCATCCTATTGATTTTGACCATTTAAGGTCTTAGGGCTGGCGATTGTTCTGAGAAACAAGGAGGTGTCTAGATCCCACTAATACAATCAATCCGAAATAAACTAGATCAATCAATTAATCCTAATCATCAATTAAACATGGAGAAAGAGTAATCAATTGCATAATCGATCATATACCAACATTACCTTCTAGGCTCAAGATTAAGAAAATTTACAACCGATCATACATCAATGTTTAATTTCAAGACACAAGATCACCTAATTACTAAATTGTTTATACATCAAAATTATTCCATGGCGCAATAAATCCAATTGCTAAATCATTCCAGATCAACATGATTCCATGGTGCATTAAATCCAATTACTAAATCATTACACATCAACATGATTTTGCAGCTCAAGGAAATTTGTGTACTTAATCATTTATACATCAACACTATTACATGGCACAAAACATATAATTACTAAATAATTACACATCAACATTATTCTATGGTGCAAGGGAATTCTACATACTCCATCAACCATACTTCAATATTATTCAAGGTGCAAGAGTAAGCCATTACAAAATCAATCATACATCCACTTTAATTTTGAGCCGCAAGAGTAGTCATTAATTTTATTTCATGTCGCGAAACAAATCTAATCACGTATCCCATCATACGCCAAACTAATTCCATGGTGCAATTGACAATAATGTACCCTACCTAATAAATCCTTTAAACAATAATTGAAAGAAATGATAAAGGGGATTCCGTGAGAATAATACATCAAGCACGTAGTTACAATCTTAATCTCAAGTAGTTAACTATACATCCTCCTTTCAAGGAATATCTTCTAGGAGTATGTAATGACAAGCTAAAATTTTGTAATCACTAAGAGAACCTAGAGATGATCAATACAATAATTAACACCACTTTTCCATTATGCAACCATATATATAAACAAATTAAAAATCATTAGTAGTATGTGATTAATTAGTTCAATGATTGTTAAACTAACTTGCATATCCATATATGAATCTTTTAAAGGGAAGATCAACTCTTTAGTTTAACAACCAATCAAAACTAGAGGTTGACATATAATTTTATTGAGAGGATTAAAGAGGGACTCAAACCTATTTAATCCATAAAAATAACTTCAATGTTAACCACCATCTAACTAGGAAGAGAGGAACAAATAAATCCTTTGTGCAACTACAATATTCTGCGAAGTGCCCTTCAATACGCACACCATGCTCCAAAGGTGTCACTCACCTTTGATTCAAATTTTTGATTACCCGACGTGCCCTTCAAGATGCACTTTGTGATCCAAGGGTTCCTCTCACCTTTAACTTGTTTTGGTAGTTTTTCAACCCCTAGAATCAACACTCCATTCGAGCAACCTTGTGAGAGACTACGTGCTTCTAAGGAATAAGGACCCTGCCTTATTGCGCTCCCCTTAGAAATATTCATGAGCAATTGTATCAGTCTTTAATCATGACATCATGGATCTCTCGAACTAGATAATGGTTAGCCTACAATTCGAGCCACAATGAGAGTTCTAGTAGGTTGTGTCATGGATGCTACCACACCTGTCCCTCAATTTCCTGTCTATGTGCATGGCCCATTTACTCCTTATGTGAGTTAGATTAGCAAGCAATCTTCATTCTGCATCCATCAACGAAACACTGCCAATGATCTATAAAAAACTTCATAATATAATCGATCATATGTCACATATGTATAAATGAAATACTCAAACCAATGTAATCCACTCCTTGACTCAATTCAGAGTCCAAGAAGGTCCCTTGATGCCATCGACATCCTCAATCTGTCAAGTTTCCTGCACACTCAGGGGAAACTCATCAATACCATGTATCAATACATAGATATCAAACAACATAAATCATAATCCATCAACATCATCATAAGAATCCATAAGAGAAACATATAACCATATAATATAAATGGATCACTTGCACACAACTGTCCTCAAAGAATAATTCAATAGCATGTGCTCGCAAGAGCGGGATGTTACATTAATTGAGACCAATTTTCATCTAAAAAATATGTTAATAAATTTAATCAATAATTATATATGCTATAATAAAATTTGCAATCATAAAAAAAATACATCGAACGAAACAAGTTAAGGTGTCCATGTTAAAATCCAACTAAGCATAAGCTTATGATTACCAATAGACACCCAATCAAGCACTCATGATAAATG
This sequence comes from Picea mariana, assembly GCA_032191745.1. Lineage (NCBI taxonomy): Eukaryota > Viridiplantae > Streptophyta > Pinopsida > Pinales > Pinaceae > Picea > Picea mariana. The sequence goes on along the minus strand of JASDQU010738481.1, from coordinate 75,459 downwards.
ATAAAAATGAGTGAATGAAAAGGAAAACATTGTATTTATTTTACCAAATTCTTTATAACCGCAAGATTGTATTTATTCCTTTGCTTTGTATTTAGCCACTTCTCATCAATTATTCTCTTCCTTTTCTTTGTATTTATTCCTTGGATCTACATTTATTCCATCCTCCACTGCAACATTTCAAGGTGTATGACAGATCTATCCCAACATTCTCCCACTTGTCATACACCTTGCAAGGTTATAAGTGAGAATGCTCCAAACTATGAACTAATTGTTAGGGCCTATAAGGTTCATAAAATCATAGCACCACTTGAATTTACCTATGCTCATTGGTTTTGTCAAATTATCTACAACATTCTATAGGATGTCAACTTTCTCTAGTATCACCTTTCCATGTTCTACCATGTCCCTGATGAAATGGCATTGTATATCTATATGTTTTTTGTTCACATCAAAGGTTGGGTTCTTACCTAAAAAAATGGTATTGTTACTATCACATTGAATTATAATATCTCCTTGAATTAGCACTACTTTTGAACACAACTTAATAGGCCAAATGGACTCCTTGCATGCATGAGTAGTTTCCATATATTCGTTCTCTACAATTGACAAAGAAACCACATATTTTCTCTTTCTCATCCAACTTACTGTAAGGGATTGAAAAATATAAATAAGTAAGAATTTACTATAAAAGAATAGTGGGTAGTGGGTAAGTGCAAGTAGTTCGATTGGCTTTGTGGAAGAGAATGTGTATATGTTAAGGCTCTGTGCTCAATAGAGAATTTGGCTCGGTGCCTTGACCTACTTTTGGAAGGAGGATCCGGTGCTCAGTGCGCAGATCTCCTATCTGGTGCGAAGCTTAAATCCTTGGCTTAGTGCACAAGAGTAACTAAATGTAAGAGATTGATGAATAATAAAGAAGGCAAATCAGTTGGTGGACGTAGCCCCACACTGGGGTGAACCACATATATCTTGTGTCTTTGGTTTGCTCTGTGGTGTGTTTTTTATGTTATGAATCTACTTAGTTCTTTGATTATTATGTATGACAGATATATATTTTATTGCTTAAGTTCTTTACTTGTGTTAAGAATAAATGAATGTTATATCTACTCAGTGCTAACTGCTCAGGATATATAACCATTTATTGTTACTTCACCAATCTCTCTTTGGGTCTATCCTGCGATGTTAATTAAACCGAGGAACTAATGCATGTTAAACCTAAGTGTTAATAGAGTACTCTACGAAGTGTTATTATCATAGATCTATGTCCTAGCTTGGTTACAAACACCTGCATCCTGTAATCCCCCCTTGTTCCTACCTCGGGTGAGAGCTCACCTGCTTCATATGTGTTGTCTAAAGGGTCGGTAGTCGTAGTTTTGTTGGTGTGCTATTAAGTGTTGAACCCTGGGTCTTCCCCTGTTCCAACAAATGGTTCCATTGTCGAACCTGAAACTGTGATTGTTCAGAACTAAAGTAAAGAAAAGAGAAGCTATGTGCGTAGATCTGCTACTAAAGTGTGCAATATTCTACTTGATTTTTGAAGCTCTGTGCTAAGAAAGAAATCCAATCTAAAGAAAGAGGTAAGATCTGAAAATAGGTAAAGCTTTGTGCTTTGATAAGAGTAAGATAAGTGAAAATTTTTGTTTCGAAAGCATGGATTTAAGCATTTTTAATAAATTTTTTTCTAGTTTGAAGGCTAGGGCGTAGTTGAAAGAAAGAGTTGATTTGAGTAAATTTGATAGAAATAAAGAAATACATGTTATTCCTATGCATATAAAGAGTTTTTGGACTAATAAATGGATGCAGGAACCTAGATTTTTTTTTTACAGATTGCAGGTCCAGCACTGTGATCCTAGTTCACAGTACAAAAGAGATTGGGGAACATTTAAAATGAAAAGAGTATTGACATTGTTCTATAATTGAATAAGACCAAGACATCTTGCTAAGGAATTCCATAGCATAGGTCTTATTTGTCTTTGTTGTATGATTGTTGGTCATGAGGTTGAGGATTGTCCAAGGATGATTCCTAAAGTCGAATGAATGAACATTGGACAACAAAAATATGAAGCAAGTCAAGATACTAAGGGCATGTTAGAGAATGATAAAGAGAAAGAATCAGAGAAATCTCAGACTACATTATTACAGTTGAAAGAAACGATGGATTCTCACAAAGATGTAATTTTACCAGAGATCCTGAAAGTAAAACAACGCATAAGTACAAGAATAGAAGACTCTGACATAGACTGTGACTTGGATGAGGAAACACAGGTGAATATTACGACAAAAGACACTTGGGAAATTTTGGGAAAGCCTGTTGTGATACCTTTGTTGGTAAGGATAGGCTTGTTTAAGGGTAAGATGATAACCTTATGTGGAAGAGTTACTAATGTACCTATTATTATTCATGGAACATCGACTGAAGAGGAATTTGAAGTCATTATGTTTGTTGGGAAAACACCGATTTCCCACTTTTGTTAGGTAAGAATTGAATTGAGAGGGATCACATCAGAAGGAAAGTAGTGGAAGAAGCTAAAGAAAATGAAAATCAAGAACTAAGGGGTTTCATAGCCATAAAAATAGACCGACAAATAGAAGAGCGAGAGGATAAGTCGAAGAAAAAGAAAAAAGTAACAACGAAAGAGGGACAAAAGTAAAGAGAATTACCTCTCAAGGTTGAAAGTATGAAAAAAGGTTTGAAGGACCTATCTATTCATGAAAGAAGTATGTCCACTCATGAAGTGTTAAGAACAAGGATATTAACTTCAGACGATTTGAGGGCACATCAAAAGTGCGAAGTAACTACACTAGGGGAAGATAAGAATAAGAATGGAAAGAGGATTCCAGAAACAGTTATAGAGAATCAGATCACAGGAAATAAACAAAGGAATCTCAACAAAAATAAATATAAGTTGGAAAAGATGTAAGAAGCTACAGAGACCATATGGAACACTTCGTAGACTCAAACCTAATAGGAGCTAGGTTCACAGGATTTGAGCCTCGCTGGAACAACAGGACCTCACAGAATGGGACTTCGCCCTGGAAAAGATATATGACCATTAGAGGCGCCCCGACCGTTAGAACGATGCTCCAGAACAGATAGAATTTTTTTTTATGGGTGGATGGACTTCTTTTGGACATTGAGACAACGCCATAATGGACAGATTCACATTGACAGAAGCATTCCTAGACTTTGGAAGAATCTGTTACGTGGCCCCACTTATTTAACTTGTTGGTCGTTGCATCGAGACAAATTTTTTCTACCCTTGGTTAACTGAGACAAGAAGAGAATTGATTGTGTATCAAGCTGTGTTATCTAAAGCTAGACCTCGCCATCTGTTTTCCTACCACGCCTGTCCATTCGTCTACCTCGACCTATCTGTTTAAAAGTGAGAATATCGGGTGAACCTAGTGAATTAGAGAAGTCTGTCGAGGAGGTCCTCAAGAATCTAATGGGTGACAGATCGTTATCTGAAGGTGTTCAGACGTCGTCGATTAGGGGAGTGTAGGATTCCCCTTTGACTGGACATTGTTCTGGCTATGTTAACCCCATGATTGAACAATGAAGTAAGAATCACGATGATTTGGCTAATGCGAAGCAGATCTCATCGATCCTACTCGAGTAAATTCCACCTTTGGCTGGCACATTTAACTGCGACAACATCCCACAAGATTATGAGTACACTCTGTTCACCGTGTATCTTCCGAGGGGAATATGCATAGTCGGGAGTCAGTTAGGATAGATCCTGCTGCTGAAGAACAATGACTTCAATATAGGCAACAAGAAGAACTATGTTATGCTAGCTCCCCACCGTTACTTAACGAAGTCAACTAGGAAGAAGCCTCGCCTCGTCTCCGAGCCATGGATTAAGGGTTGGCGTAGTCCACTTTGTTGAATGTGATGAAGACTCCCCATTTCGGTCATCACCACGAGGTTAACGCTTGCGTTAAAATCCTCTTGTCATGTTATCATGGAAGATACATGTGGCTCGACCAGAGGATTACTGTGGATCCGACGTTGATCCACCAGAGTACAGGATTAAGAATGAAGGGACATTACCCTAAATAGTTTTATCTAGGGAAGGCCTCGAACTTCTCCCTGACACAGTGCATCAAGGAAGCTTACGACGAAGACGAAAAATGAAAGTGAGGTTACAAGGTAGCCTCTATATAGGATGGCACAATGTACCTTGCTTGCCAACTCATAGTTGGAAAGATCGTAACGAATAACTTCCCCCCACAGGTCACTGGGTTTGTGGTGGGCCTTGCAAGAAAATGTGTGGAGGGAATGCAGATGAACTGGGCAAGTTACCTCGTTAATGAACCAGAGAAACATTGCCACGAAGCCGAGAATTTGGGATATGAATTCCACTTCAGCTTGCTGAGCATTATGATCGCATTTATCGCTTGGAAAATACTTGAAGGAGCCACCGTTCCAGAGATCGAACCATCAAATTCATTGGCTGCTAGGTTTTCCACCTTGTGGTAGACCAACGACATGACAAAGCAGTGGTAGTCCAATGTCGTGTTTCATGCATATTATCAACAATTGAAGGTTTCCATCGAGTCATTTCTGCGCATGGCACTATGCACCCTACACCAGTACAGACCAATAGAAAAGTTTCATGCATATCCACATTTCATCTATATCAATGCACACAGAGACAAGAAAAAGGAAGAGTTACAGTCATACTACAAGCTAACAGATGAAGACATGGAGCAAATCATAAAGGAATGGCCAGAGGAGTTCCTTGTACCTGTCACTGATGCAAAACTCTCCGACACTGATAGCATAGGAATCCCCATGGCCACCCGAGTTGAGCATGTCAGACAGTCCAGTGGGATGAAGAAGAAGAAGAAGTGGGAGGAATTCCAGGATATAGAGACCGATGAGGAGGACAGTGCCTCTAAAGAAAATGGATCTGGGTCACTAAGAGTAGGAGGAGATGAATCATATGGAGAAGGAGGAGGGGATGACCAAGGAGGAGGCGAAGCTACACTGCCAGAAGACCCCCCTATTGGAATAGTAACACCGTAGAAGAGGAAGGTTTCCCCAAAGAAACCCTCAACAAGGAAGACGATGTGTGCTAGTAAGCCCTAGTTAGAAGCAACACTCACAGAGGACAATACCAGTTTGGTCCGTGGAGCTATGGATGACTCTTCTGAGGAAATCTTGCAAAGATATAGAGTGAAGAAGTAATATCTATATGTAAGGATCGATAAGGAATTAAAGGAAGTACAAAAATCTATTCATTTGGTTTGCACAGTACCTACCGTGCCTTCCTTGCCATAGATTATAGAATTGGGGGACGAACTAGCCCAATTGAGAAGACATGTAGATGCGACAAAAGCTCGACTTCAAAGAATCCAGGAAGAGAAGGAGAAGGCTACATAATCCTTGAAACAAGAGGAATATGAAGCCTTAGAACAATTACGAGTATCATGGTACATTGTATCCACCTACGAAAGTGATAGAGAATAGTTTTAGGCAATACTCCAGAAGGAAAAGTCCCAGCTATAAAGAGAAAAGGATTAGTTGCTCGTAGAACAAAACAAATTCAAAGAGGTAGTGAGTAAAGAATGTTATTTTGTGCCAGGATTGGCACAGGAGGAACATGAGTCTGTCAAGGCTCAAGTGGTGAAGCTTGTTGAGACCATCCAACAACTTCAAGCAAGGATAACATAATTGGAGGCCCAAGCAGTACCAAGCACCCTGCAAGAGGTGCGTGATTAGAGGGAGGAGACTGCTAAGATCACAATTGTAAGAATTAGAGCCCTTGCATCATAATGAAAACATATGAGTGATAGAATCACACAAACATATGAACGCCTCACAGAGGATCCAAAGGTAAGGAAGCTGGAAGCATATTTATAGGAGGCGCAATAACATGCATTGTCAGTACAGGTGTAGATGAAGTTTCTCACCACAGTCGAAAGAATGAAGATATCCCAGGAGAAGCGCATAGGGCAACAATAGATCACTGTCCTCCAGGGCATGGTAATGGAAGTCGCCCAGAAGCTACAAGTTATGCAGAAGGAATCTTGCCAGATGTTCAAATATCTGGCAGGAATCGCTACAGGGCTCGCAATTGGACCAAGTGGTTGCAACAATAGAACATTGCCTCAAAGGGCATGTTATAGAGAAAATAATCCAGGATCTCATTGAGGAGGAGCCTCAGGTGAAGAAGCAAGTTGAGGTAGATCAAGTTAAGCTCGAGGCCTTCGAAGCAGTGTTTTTCAGACCTGAGTAACTCGGGACAAGTCACAGGTGAGTGTTGGGGGCCTGTTGGCCCTTGACCAAGTTTTGAGAAAACCTTGGTCAAGTTTGGACCACATTTGGACTTCGATAGGCTAGTCGAATATGAAGCACTCAAGTGGAGCTGAGATCATGGATCTCGCAAATTTTGCAGGCTATGTGGACCCAATAAGGGGTTCTTTAGGGTTTTTTAAATTGGTTATGGGATGTCGGCCCATGGGGTGTACCCATGATTAGGCCTTACTGTAAGGGATTGAAAAACTATAAACAAGTAAGAATGTATTGTAGAAGATTAGTGGCTAGTGGCTAAGTGAAAGTAGTTTGATTGGCTTTGTACAAGAGAATGTGTATTCGTTAAGGCTCTGTGCTCGATAGAGAAGTTGGCTCGGTGCCTTGACCTAGTTTTGGAAGGAGGATCTGGTGCTTATTTTCTATGAATCTTGACTCTGTGGCTTAGTGCACATGAGTAACTGAATGTAAGATATTGATTAATAATATATAAGTCGAAGCGGTTGGTGGACATAGCCCCACAGTGGGGTTAACCATGTATATCTTCTGTCTTTGGTTTGCTCTGTGTTGTGTTGTTTATGTTATGAATCCTCTCAATTCTTTGATTATTATGTATGATAGATAGATCTGTTATTTATTAAGTGATTTACTTGTATTAAGAATAAATGAATGTTATATCTACTCAGTGTTAAGTGATTAGGATATATAACCATTTATTGTTATTGYGTTGATCTCTCTTTGGGTATGTCTTGCGATGTTAATTAAACTGAGGAACTAATGCATGCTAACCCTAAGTGTTAATAGAGTACTCTGTGAAGTGTTATTATCACACATATGTGTCCCAGATTGGTTACAAACACCTTCATCCTATAASCCCCCCTTGTTCCTACCTTGGCTGAGACCTTGCATGCTTCACAGGTGTTGCTGAAAGGGCTGGTAGTCGAGGTTTTTTTGGTGCGATGTTAAGATTTGAACCGTAGGTCTGCCCCTATGCCAACAACATGTATATCATTTACTGAGAAGTAGCAACATAAACAAGAGACCAAAAAGAACATGTGAGATTTATCCTCAGAAAACCCTAAACAGGGGAAAAACCCAACAAACTTTCTTAAATAGATTTTGTTCACAAAGAAAGTCCAATAAAATAATCCCTAGGACAAGTTCTATTTGAACCAAAAATACCCCCCCATCTATATAAGAAACACCATACAATGGTAGCGCACCTCCTCAAGGAGTAGTGCACAAGAGAGAGATACCAAAAATATTGAGCAAGAATAAAATATGTAGCTACTGGTACTGTGTCACCTCCTCCAAATTTGCGCCTTGCTTCTGTGTAGCTGGGAGAGTGTGAGTGACTGAAAAAATGAGCTAAGGTGCCTCCTTATTTATATTCTTCTTGTCATTTTAGCTGGGAATACTTCTCTTATGGGAAGGTTTCTTTTCATTATACTTTATTATTTTGGGTTGAATTCTCTTCTAGGGTATTTCAACATCTCTCCAATGGATCTCTTACTTCAAAAATATTCTCCGCATATAAGAAATGTCATCCATGAGGTAAATATCCTCTAGGAGATACCAAAACATCAACACTTCCTATTAGCTAGAGAGGTATCTTTCACGATGTCTTCATCTGGTATTCCAATGACTACTCTTCAATCTGCTAGCAGGAACATGAATGCTACAATGACTTTGGTAGCTCGAATCATCAAGAATAGTCTCTGTGATCAAATGGTAGCACACATAAGAAAATCCAAATGATCTAGTAATCTCCATGACAATCATCTAGTAGCACTCAGCTACTATAAAGTCATCCAATAGATCACAACTACTTCCAAGTAGTAAACAAGTATTTTCCAGTGACAAAGTCACTCCTAGTGGAACACATCCACTTTAGTGGCAAAAATCTATTGTCTGAAGTCACACAACCTTCTCCAGTGGAACACATCCACCGAAGTAGAAAACAACTATTGTCTGGAGTCACACAACTTCCACCAGTGGAATACATCCACCATAGTAGCACATGGCTACTGTCTAGAGACACACAGTCTTTGTTAGTGGTACACAACCACTAAAGTAGCACACAACTACTGTTCAGAGTCACACAACCTCTTCCAGTGGAACAAAACCACTTAAGTATCACACAACTATTTTCTGAAGTCACACAGTCTCATCTATAGTCTTACAACTACGTGTGTGATGTTTCTTCTCTCAGTAGGTCCAAAAATGAATTACCTCCTCATTCATCTCACATGACTGATCCAGGGAACCCTTGGCCAGAGGGGTTAGTCAGCATGAGAAGAAACAACAAAGCTCCCTGTCAAAGAGGGTGGACATTTGAAAACAGTAACATATTGTCCTTGAAGTACTCATACTTCACTCTTGACAAGGGCTTGGTGAGAATATCCGCTATCTGGTTTTCCATGGATATGTATTGGAGCTACACAACTTTTCTCTCCACCAGGTACCAAATGTAATGATATTTTTTTTCTATATGATTTGACCTGTCATGTAATACCGGGTTATCGGTAAGCTTCACACAATGTTGATTGTCATAATGTATCAAAGTTGGCACTAATTCTAGATCAAATATCCCATCTAGCAACTTACAGAGGCACACTGCGTCACTTCTTTCCAAACTTGATGGGATATAATCTACTTCTAATGTAATCAGTTCGACTAGTGTGTACTTCTTGCTCAACCATTAGATCATGCCTAATACTAGACTAAAATAATATCCAAAAGTACTCTTATTTTCCACTGCACTCCCTGCCTAGTCAAAATCTATATATCCCTGTAGCCTCACATCTCCACTTTAGACATATCTTAATCCATATCCAAACGTACCATGAAGGTACCTCAACATATGATTCGATGACATTCAATGTACCTGTCTAGGTTCAACCATGTGTTTTGACGAAGCATGCGCCACCCGCGTGTCCCGCCTCCACCAGCACCTTCTCTTTCCTCGGCCTGAAGAGTCAAAATTACTCTTCAAACCCATGTTGGGAGTTCTCAATACCCACAGACTTTCTTTCTGATCTCCCCTTTTCAAATCAAGAAATCAGAACTCACTTGATCGCGAGTCCTCCGCTTGCGGATTAGGGTCTCACAATTCCCTGAAACCCGATGGAGTATCCACTTCGCGCCTTTCTCGTCTCCTGTTGGGAAGCTCCCTATCGGGAAATAGGCTTTCTCGTTGTCAAGAGTTACTTCCCTCGTGAATCCTCGATTCCCAAACTCCAATGCCACCTGTCCTCTGTACTGTCGCCTGGACCCCACGCTTCCCGGTAAATCGAGAAATCGCGTTTCAAAAATTCACAATTCCCGTGGCACCGTTTCACAGGACCTTCCAAGTCCCAAACTCCGATAGGCGATGCCACCTGTCAATACCACACGCTATCACTGTGGGACTTGTCGCAATTCGGAGTTTCATGAATCCTCCGTGATCCTTTCGACACCAAGAACCCCGAAGTGCCGAACCCCGACTCTCCGAGATCTCACGCCACGTATCCCCGTTGAGGTCAACGACACTGATCTTCTCGGGAAATCGCTATTCACCATTTCATTCTATACGAATCCCATGACCACAGAAACCCCGATATCCCGATGAGCCAAATCCCAATGGCTCTTGGGCTCCTCCTCAACATGCTTAGGTTTAACCTGTAAGAAACTCTTCCGAGATCTGAAGGCTGGCGGGATTTCGCTAATCTCCCCTGCGAATCCTGACCATGGACTCCTCCTCCTTGAGAATTTCTTGGCAATGACCAAGTGCCTCTACCCAGACTTGTTCTCCAAGCCTACGCTCGCAGCTCCTACTTGAACCATCCTTGACACGAACCTTCTATGCTCTCTTCCAAGGATATCCCGAAGGAACTATCCCTCTTGAACATATCCACTCTGACTCCTTCAGAGGAATGTCTGCGCACTCCTTGCGCTCAGCGTTCGACGACTTCTCAAGTGTTGAACCCTTCAGACTCTACACACTTCCTGCAGCAGAAATCCTTAATTCCTTTGCTCAGACTAACAAGTGAGACTTCTCTTTCCTTCAACCTGCACGCTCCTTGCACGGTTGCAACAAGCCAAGTCTCTCCTGGGTGAATGAGAACAAATGATTAAACTATCTAGCCTTCATCAACGCACTCCTTGCGGATGAATTCAGCTACACTCTATGCAGGAATTTCCTGGCTCACATAGAGAAACAATTGGAACTCATTCTCTTCCTTCTCCGACTTCAGTTTCAAACCCTGAAATCACATGCATATCATATCCAAAGAAAATGCATAATCCAGAAAAACAAACATTCATGAGCACACAATCAATACACACAGAGAAACAACACCAGACCTGAATTTGAATCAAAGACTCTCTTCTATTAACTCAAATCTGTACATGGGTGTTCTTCACAATTTCTCTGCTCCTCTTCTAAATGCTTGATAATAATCTGAATTATGTTACAATGATACACAGGAGGGTGTCTATATCCGTTTTCCCTCTCGAATCTCTAAACCATCTAATCTAGTCTTAAACATCTATCTACCTGCATTAAATCTAATAAATGCCTCCTATCTATTTGGGACATGAGTGTATGGCTCGAGGTCTGATACAACACACAAAAGGTGCTTTCAGAAAGAGTGCATTTATACATTGGCGCATCCTCTTGGATGAAAAGTCAAAAACCTTCTGCTGCTTGTCCAGCTGTTCATTTCTTTTCATGCTGGCTCGCTTGTCGTGCAATGCTCCTTGATGAGTTGGTGATGCTCCTGCATCATACTCCTCGGCTTGAAAATTTTCATGGGCTCCTGTCCATGAGCTCCTGCACGGTCTGTCCATGCCTTTGAATAACTGCTTCTGTCTCCCAGCTGGCATCTTCCACTGGGTGATTCTTCCATTTCACCAGATATTCGAAGTATTACTTTCGTCTGGTTTTCTTACCCGCTCGCTTGTCCAGTATGCACTCCATCCGCGACTTCTCTGCAACTGTTAATTGCTTTGTCCACTCAACCACTGGTTTCTGAATTCCAATTTCTTCTTCTCCAGCCCTATAAGGGTATAAATCCGAAACATTAAATATCAGAGATATCCTGATGCCATCTGACAACTCAATCTCATAAGCATTCTCTCCAAATTTCTTCAGGACCCTGCATGGCCCAATTTTCTTCATCTTTAATTTGTTATATGTTCCCCTTGGGAACCTTTCCTTTCTCAAGTGTGCCAAAACTAGATCACCAATTTTGAATTGAAGTTGTCTCCGATGCTGATCTGCTCTGCGCTTGTACTCCTGATTTGAATTAATTAGTCATTGCTTGCACTGTTAACAACAGTCTGATCTGACTCCCTGAGTTCAGATACTCCTCTCAGCTGCCTGTCATATACAATCTCAAACGGACTTTTACCTGTGCTCCTGTTCACTGAATCGTTATATGCAAACTCTACCCATGGCAACACATTGTCCCAGTTGCTGTGGTGCTCTGTCACCAGGATCCTTAATAAATCTCCCAAGGTTTTGTTCACCACCTCTGTTTGCCCATCTCTCTGTGGATGATAGGAAGAACTAAACATTAAGTTAGTTCCCAGCTTCTTCCAAAGTGTCTTCCAGAAATTCCCTATGAATTTTGTATCCCTATCCGATACAATGCTTCTTGGCAATCCATGGAGTCGAATGATCTCCTTGACAAACAAGTTCGCGATGTGAGTCGCATCGCTGGTCTTCTGGCATGGAATAAAATGTGCCATATTTGAGAACCTGTCGACAACCACAAAGATGGAATCAACCCCTCTCTGCATCTTCAGCAGTCCTAATACAAAATCCATGCTTATCGCCTCCCATGGCCTCTCGGGTATGGGTAATGGCTGATATAATCCCGCATTCTTCTTTTGGCCCTTCGAATGCTGACAAATTTTGCACCTGTCAACAAACTTCCTGACATTTGTTTGCATCTTTGGCCAAAAATATGCTTCGTTTAACTTTGCAAATGTCTTGTCGTGGCTAAAATGCCCTGCTAATTGACCATTGTGCTTCTCCTTTAGCAGGTTCTCCCTCATGGAGCAATTCAGAATGCACAGCTGATTACCTCTGAACAACAATCCATCTTGGATCATGTAATCCATCCATGGGATTCTGTCTCTGAGAACTGGATTCTCAGCTGCCTCGTATGCTTCAGCAAAATCTGCATCACCTGCATGCATGTCCTTGAGGTTTTCAAAACCGAAGGTTTTGACCCGGAACTCCTACAACAACAAACATTTCCTGCTCAAAGCATCAGCCACTTTGTTAGCAGTCCCTGAAATGTGTTTAATTACAAACGTAAAATTCTGCATATACTCTACCCATTTTGCATGTTTTTGGTTCAACTTATCCTGTTGACTCACAAACTGTAAGGCATGGTTATCACTATACAATACAAATTCCTTTGGAATCAAGTAATGCCTCCATTTCTTCAATGCTTGTATAATAGCATAAAACTCCTTATCATACGTGGAGTATTTCAGCTTTGCTTCATCCAGCTTCTCACTGAAATAGGAAACCGGTCTGTCCTCTTGACTTAGGAACGCTCCTATGGCATATCCACTCGCATCACATTTCACTTGAAATGTCTTCATGAAATCTAGCAACACCAACATTGGTTGCTCTGTGATCTTCCGCTTCAACAGATTGAAGCTCTTTTTAGCCTTTGTTGTCCAGTGAAAAACTTTATGCCACTTCTTCACTGTGTCCATCATCGCTGCGCTAATCCCACTGAAATTCCTGATGAACTTTTGGTAGAAACTAGCCAAACCATGGAAACTCCTCACCTCAAACACATTTCTAGGTGATGGCCATTTCCTAATCACTTCCACTTTACTTGGATCCATCTTCAACTCATTTTCCGAAATAACAAAACCCAAATAAATGAGATTTGTCTTCATAAATGAGGACTTCTTCATGTTAATCAACAACTTCTCCTGCTGTAGTTTTCTCATCACAATGGCCAAATGTTTTAAATGTTAAGCTTTGGTCTTACTATAGATCAATATATCATCCAGATATATGACTACAAATTTCCCAATGAATTCCCTCAGGACTTCATTCATCAGTCTCATGAATGTGCTTGGCACGTTTGTCAAGACAAACGGCATGACCAACCATTCATACAAACCTTCATTTGTCTTGAATGATGTCTTCCATTCATAACCTTCCCTCATGYGAATCTGATGATATCCACTTTTCAGATCAATCTTTGAAAAATAATTCGCCCCGCTCAAGCAATCCATCAGATCATCCATTCTCGGCAGTGGAAATTTSTACCTGATGGTAATTTTGTTGATCGCTCTGGAGTCGGTGCACATTCTCCAGCCTCCATCCTTCTTCGGACTAAGCACGGTCAGAACAACACATAGACTTAGACTCTCCCTGACCAATCCTTTATCCAGCAGCTCCTGCACTTGCCTTTTGACTTCCTCATTTTGCTGTGGTGTCAATCTGTACGCAGCCTTGTTTGGTAAACTGCTTCCTGGTATGAGATCAACGTGATGACTCACACTCCTCATCGGTGGTAACGAATGAGTTAATTCGTCCACGATGATATCAGTGAACTCCTCCAGTAGTTCCTGAATCTCAACTGGTAAGTCATCCACTCTCGTGCTAGTCATGACAATTCTTGGTTTCTTGACCACAAAGAATTGTGGATCTTCCTTGTTATCCATCTCTGTGAGAAGCTCCTTCCCACTCATGAGAAGTATGGTGTTGCTTACTTCTGGTTTCATTTCTTTATCCCTTATCAGAAGCAACCTGTGCATTCTCCCATCCTTCTCTAAAGTATATGTGTTCATCCTCCCATCATGAACCACATTTCGGTCATATTGCCATGGTCTACCCAACAATAAATGACATACATCCATGGGGATAACATCACAGAGAATTTTATCATTATAACCCCCTATCTTGAATTCAACTAAACACTGCTTAGTGACACTCACCTGATTCCCTTTCTATAGCCACGAAACCTTGTATGGACTCGGGTGATCAGTTGTCTCTAGCGCTAGTTTCTCCACCATCTCGGTCGAAACAAGATTATCGGTGCTGCCACTGTCAATGATGACCTTGCACACCCTATCCTTGGTCTTGCAGGTTGTCCTAAACAGTCTGGTCCTTTGAGCTGAATTCTCCTGCATCTCCTTCTCAGGTGTCAAAAGGACTTTATGCACTATCAGTGACCTTCCTACTTCAGTGTCTTCATTTTCAATATCACACCCCTGCACTTCGGCGATGTGAGCTTCTCCTCCATCCCTTTTTCTTTCTGGATAGTCAACTGCTTTATGTCCATGATTTCCACATGTGAAACATGTGATGATTCCACCTCGGACTCTTCCCCTACCTGTGGTACGAGGAAAAGTGTTTGCATCAGCATAATCTCCTCTCTGTTCGTTATGTTGTCTCCTCGGCTCAGCATATTGCTGCCCTCATTATGAGGGTCCACCCCTTTCAACTTTACCTTGAGGTTTCTTCCATTCCTCCTTGGGCTTCTGATATTTCTCCTGGGCAACTATCTTGCCTCTGGGCTGACTTCTAGCCCCCCCTCGCAGACCTTGCTTATGGCTCAGCTTCTCTTCGGCTTTCAGAGCCATATGTTAAGCATCCTCAACTGTTTGGATGGTTTCCATACTTAATTCATCTTGAATTTCATAGCTCAGGCCATTCAGATACCTGGCCACTTTCTCATCATCGCTCTCCCGATGACCTGCTCTGCTATTGAGCTTGTAAAACTCCTCGGTATACTCTTTTACCATCATCAACTTCTGTCTCAAGTTCTGCATCCGTCTGAATAGTGTGATCTGGTAATCCCTTGGAATGAACTTTGCTTTCATCTTCGCAATCATCTGATCCCAGCTTTTGATCTTTTGCTTCCCTTTGGAACATCTATCTGCCTGAAGCTCATCCCACCATAATGTTGCATGTCCTTTCAATTTTGTGACAGCATGCCTTACCTTTTTATCCTCTTCGATATCTTCATAATTGAAGTAGGTTTCAAGAGCTCGAATCCAATCCAACAGCTCTTTCACATCCAGAATTCCTTCATAGATGGGAATGTCCATTTTGGTCTTTGAACTCATCCGAGTGATAGCCTTAATCAGTCGCTCGTTGGATGCATCTTCTGCTGCAACTTCTTCTTGTTGTTCAGCCTCAACCTCACTGCCAGAATCTCTAAGATCCCCTGCACTAGCTGTGCGTCTTTGAGCTATTTCCATCTCTTCGAGTCTCGCTCGGAGATCTCGTATCTGTCTTTCCATCTCTGGATTTCCTATCGGCCTACCTCTTCTCCTCACCTCCCTGTCTTCTGGGTCAGGTGATTGTCTCTCCCTTCTGGGCGGCATGGTGAAATTCTTCTTTCTCTCTGTTGCAGAAAACAAAGAGCTTATCCCGCTCTGATATTACTTGACGAAGCACGCGCCACTTGCGTGTCCCGCCTCCACCAGAACCTTCTCTTTCCTCGGCCCAAAGAGTCAAAATTACTCTTCAAACCCCTTTCGGGAGTTCTCAATACCCAAAGACTTTCTTTGTGATCTCCCCTTTTCAAATCGGGAAATCGGAACTCACTTGATCGCGAGTCCTGCGCTTGCAGATTCGGGTCTCACAATTCCCTGAAACCCGATGGAGTATCCACTTCACGCCTTTCTCGTCTCTTGTCGGGAAGTTCCCTATCGAGAAATTGGCTTTCTCGTTGTCAAGATTTACTCCCCTCGTGAATCCTCGATTCCTGAACTCCAATGCCACCTGTCCTCTATACTATCACCTGGACCCCACGCTTCCTGGTAAATCGAGAAATCGCGTTTCGAAAATTTGCGATTCCCGTGGCACCGTTTCACAGGACCTCCAAGTCCCAGACTCCGATAGGCGATGCCACCTGTCAATACCACATGCTATCACTGTGGGACCCATCGCAATTCAGAGTTTTGCAAATCCTCTGTGATGCTTTCGACACCAAGAACCCCGAAGTGTTGAACCTTGACTATTCGGGATCTTGTGCCACGTATCCCCGCTGAGGTCAATGGCACTGATCTTCTTGGGAAATCGCTAAACATGATTTAATTCTATACGAATCCCACGACCACGGAAACCCCGATATCCCGATGAGCCAAATCCCAATGGCTCTTGGGCTCCTCCTTGGCACGCTTAGGTTTAACCTGTAAGAAACTCTTCCGAGATCTGACAGCTGGCAGGATTTCGCTAACATCCCCTGCGAATCCTGACCGTCGACTCCTCCTCCTTGAGGATTTCTTGGCAATGACCAAGTGCCTCTATCGAGACTTGTTCTCCAATCTTGTGCTCGCAGCTCCTGCTCGAACCGTCCTTGACACGGACCTTCTATGCTCTCTTCAAAGGATATCCCGAAGGAACTATCCCTCTTGAACTTATCCACTTTGACTCCTTCAAAGGAATGTCTACGCACTCCTTGCGCTCAGCGTTCGACGACTTCTCAAGTGTCGAACCCTTCAGACTCTGCACACTTCCTGCAGCAGAAATCCTTAACTCCTTTGCTCAGACTAACAACTGAGACTTCTCTTTCCTTCAACCTGCACGCTCCTTGCATGGTTGCAACAACCCAAGTCTCTCCTGGGTGAATGAGAACAAATGATTAAACTATCTATCCTTCATCAACGCACTCCTTGCAAATGAATTCGACTGCACTCTATGCAGGAATTTCCTGGCTCAGATAGAGAAACAATTGGAACTCATTCTCTTCCTTCTTCGACTTCAGTTTCAAACCCTGAAATCACATGCATAGCATATCCAAAGTAAATGCATAATCCAGAAAAGCAAACATTCATGAGCACACAATCAATACACACAGAGAAACAACACCAGACCTGAATTTGAATCAAAGACTCTCTTCTATTAACTCAAATCTGTACATGGGTGTTCTTCACAATTTCTCTGCTTCTCTTTTGAATTCTTGATAATAATCTGAATTATGTTACAATGATACACAGGAGGGTGTCTATATCCATTTTCCCTCTCGAATCTCTAAACCGTCTAATCTAGTCTTAAACATCTATCTACCTGCATTAAATCTAATAAATGCCTCCTATCTATTTCAGACATGAGCGTATGGCTCGAGGTCTTATTCAACACACAAAAGGTGCTTTCATAAATAGTGCATTTATACATTGGCGCATCCTCTTGGATGAAAATTCAAAAACCTTCTGTTGTTTGTCCAGCTGTTCATTTCTTTTTGTGCTGACTCACTTGTCGTGCAATGCTTCTTGATGAGTTGGCGATGCTCGTGCATCATGTTGATCCAATGTATACACTGCAAAGCATATATATGGCATGGTGTTAACCAGATACATCAAGGATCCAATCAACCGTCTGTACATTGTGGGATGCACCAAATATGAATATTTGCCAGTAAAGAGATTCGTATTTATCGTCATGGTTTTGGTCATCTTATTTCAGCCCATCATCCTGAATCTTTGTAGAATATCAACAATTTATTTTCCTTGGCTAAGGGAAATCTCATCTGATCTCTGCCACACTTCCAATCCCAAGAAGTAATGCATCAAACTTATATCCTTCATCCAAACTCTGAAACGAGCTCCCTCTTGCACCCAAATATGATATTATCATCTCTTGTCATAAATAGGCCATACACATGTAGGATAWATGGGAAACCATCCCCAGGCTCATCAAATAGCTGTCTAATCTAGTATTTCATGTTCTGGGTGCCTGCGTAATCTTGTAAAAAGATTCCTTTAATCCACAGACATGAGACTCCTCATATATCTTTCTGGCTGCTTTATGTACACTTATTCTGGATACCAAAGCAAGTGCATGATCATAATATTCTCCCTCTTCCTAGGATAATCCTCAGGCCACAAATGAAGATTTATACATCCTTATGCTTCCATATGAAGCATGCCTGATCTTGTAGATCAAATTGGAAGTCACTATTGACTTCCCTTCTAGTCTTGGAACCACTTCTCACAAATCATTTTCCATGATGGACCGATACTCCTCCATCATGGAATCCTTCCATTCCTTCTTCTCATTAGATTCTTCAATGGTGGAAGGATCTGAATTAATGATTCTTTTGATCAGTGCCACATAGCTAGAAAACATGTGTGGTTTCTTGAACTGAGGAAAAATATATATCCCAGTACTTTTGACTGGTTTCCTCCTCTGTCACTAAAGCAATGTCTATCGAGACAAGTGAATCCTCCTAGGAGATCTCATATATCCTAGAAGCCTATGAATCCTCGATATATCCTTCTCAACTCATGGCACCTATCTGTCAGTCCTCGAAGATGTCTCTCTCTCTTATCTGAATTTGAGAAGGAATACTTTATGAATGAAATTATTTAAGCCACTGACTTTATGAAATATTAGGCTCACTCTGAACCTTGACTCCCTCTGAGTCTATATGATCTCCATAGACACCTACCTTCATTGCATCTGTTGACTTCTTCTAAATTTTGATCTCCTATGGACTATGCTAGGAGGTTCCTCCTCCCTACTGGATCCTAAGGGTTGACTCCTTCTCAAATATAGCTCTTTCTAAGTTGGTACATGGTGGGGCTTCCACCCTCACCACTAGTGGAGTCATCTGCTTCTCTTCATAGTATGGCTTATTAATGCAATGCTAATTTATGAGAACATGCTTGTTTATTGCATCATTTCTAGGTAGGCCCTTCTATCACTAATGATTCTTCTCGATGATCTGAAGAGTAGTCAAATTAATTGTACGACCATCTTTGGACCCTTATGCTCCTCACAATAAATCTACATAATAGATACTCTTCTTCGTCTTCTCCTTCACATGGGACTATATAAATAGTTTATTCCTGCAACCTTCATCATAGCTCCTTCTCAGATCTATCACCTGCAACCTACCCGAAACAAGAGACAAGAACAACATTTCCATGGTAACCTCCATGAAATGGTTAGTAATCAAGAACATCTCCTAGAGGATATCAATTTCATCAAAAAAGTATACCATTAACAATAATCATTTTATTAATGGTAATTGTACCGATAGTATTAAGATTTACCTAATTTTTTTACAGAAATAACAAATAATAAATCTGTAAAGACTGTTATCCTAGGTACAATACTTTCTTAAGGAACAACAATATAAAATATCAAACCTGATATGCAAACTTGGAGTCTGGTGTTGTTGTCCTACTTGATTTTTTTTCCATAATTCATATGAAAAAAACATTGTCTAAAAGAAAAAAATTTCATCCTTTGATGCCTTTGAGTGGTCTTCGGCTTTTGTTGCATGTGCATGGTGTTTCTTCTTCTCCTTTTCTTTCACATGTTTCTGAGGACATTGTGCAGAAAAATGTCCCATCTTCCTGCAATTGAAACATTGAATCTTTGACACATCCCTCTTACAACATGGATTCTTAGACCTCCTTGGACTTCCTTCTTCTCCTTCCTTTCTCTTCTTCACTTGTGCTGCAAGTTCTTGGTTTTCCTCACCATGTACCTTTTGTTTATTGGACATCAATCTAGATTCCGCTTGAGAACAATCTACCGATAACTTGTCAAACTTGGGTAACTTCCTTCTTGCACAAATTATTTGGACAAATGGGTCCCAAGAGAGAGGGAAACCATTTAGCATAGTCATTACTAGTTCATTAGGTTCTATTGGATATACAATGGCTTCTAACTAGTATTTTATCTATGAGATCCTTGTAAAGAAGTTGTTTATCATCTCTGACTTGTCCATAGTCACATTTCTGAGTTGCTTCCATAGGGTGAGATTTCGACTCGTGTTATTTCTTTCATAGAGTTTGGTTAGGGAATCAAACATTTCCTTTTCAATATTTAGTTCAGATTCATTGGTATAAGGTGATTCTTGATTGAGTCTGTCAAGATCCTCTTGGCCTTGACCTCATTCTTCTTGAAATTTTCCTTTGCTTCTTCATCTTCAGGTTATGGAAGAATCTTTTTGACATGATCCAATAATTCATTCTCTTTTAGAATGAGTTGTATTATATTCTTCCAGGATATGAATTTATCTTCCCCATCCATTATATCCTAAAATCTCATATTGGTTGACATTTTTGCTGGTAAACACCACAGCACTGAAAAACCTTGATTTTTCAAACTTCACTAAACTGCACGTTGAGGGTTTCACAGGGTGCGCTAGGTTACAGAGAACTTCTCTATGAAGGAATTATTTACAATTTCCTTGGGATAGTTCTCAACGAGCTTGACAAAGTATTATAGCTACAAGGTGTCGCTGTAGCGATCTTCCTTCCAATGGTCAAAATGTTTTGAAGGTAACCAACTATGATTCCATGTTGGATTTTCCTTAATTACAAAGAATTAGTGTTACTAATGTTCTTTTCATTTGTTACGATTAACATATATATCATGTACTAAGCAATAGCAACATAAGCAAGATATTTATCCTCGGAAAACTCCAAATGGGGGAAAAAGACATCAACCTTTCTTAGATAGATTTTGTTCACAAAGAAAGTCCAATTAGATAAACCCTAGCACAAGTGATATCTTTACAAGAAATACCACCCCAGCTGCAACAACAACACCACACAAAGGTAGCGCACCTCCTCAAGGAGTAGCACACAAGAGAGAGATACCAAAAAGACTAACCAAGAATAAACTATGCAATTGCAGCTACTGTGTCACCTCCTCCAAAATTGCACCTTATGTTTGTGTAGCT
Organism: Picea mariana; assembly: GCA_032191745.1. Lineage (NCBI taxonomy): Eukaryota > Viridiplantae > Streptophyta > Pinopsida > Pinales > Pinaceae > Picea > Picea mariana. Next base: position 54,531 of record JASDQU010738481.1, on the reverse strand, counting down.
GGGAGAGTGTGAGTGAGTGAACAAATGAGCTCAAAATCCTCCTTATTTATAATCTTCTTGTACTTTTAGCTGGGTCGAATTCTCTTCTAGGAAGGTGTCTTTTCATTATACTTTATTCTTCTGGGCCGAGTTATGTTCTAGGTTATTTCAACATCTATCTAATCGATCTATTGCTTTCATAATATTATTTGCATATAAGAAATGTCATCTAGGAGGGAAAGATCCTCTCGTAGATACAAAAATATAAAAAATAACCCTATATATATACTAAGTGTAAGTTGTGTAAAACATCGATATGATAGAAAATGAAATATTCAGAAGAACCTTGCAAATACCTGAAGACCCTCTTCATTGCAACCCAATGTCCACGTCTAAGATTAGGCATGAAAAGAACGAAGTTTACATATTTACTCTGACTCAACCAAATATTTTTATTTTCACCATCTATCCTAATATCCATTCCTAAGATGTATTTTGTAGTCCCAAAGTCCTTCATATCAAATTGTGTTGAAATATGATATTTCAAATCACAAATAAGATCCTTACTATTACCAAATAATAACATTTCATCTACATATAGAGTGATAAAAAGGAAATGAACACCATATTTTTTGTAATACACATAATGATCTGATTTCAATATTAGAAATCACAATCCCAACAAAAAAGAATCAAACATTTGGTATAACATTATAGGAGAGTTTTTAAGACAATGTAAAGAAATTTTAAACATGCAAACCAATGACTCTTTACCTTTTCCAACATACTGCTATGCTTATGTCATAAACATCTCCTCCTTCAAGTCACCATGTAGAAATGTTGTTTTCATGTCCATCTATTTTATCTCTAAACCAAACACTGATGCCACAGATAATAAGGACTGTTATGGAAGAGTTTGTAGCAAGGATAAAAGGCTAAAGGTTGAAGAGTCAAACTGGTGTAACAGGAACCAATCCCACCCAATGTCACCACAATGGGATGGTTCTTTCTGTATAGGAAGGTGAGGCCCAGGGGAGACGTCCCCGGTGACCTGGGGTTTTGAGAAGGCAAAGGATTATAAGACAAGGATAATCTCCCCCCATCACAAGTCACAACCGAGCAGATAGTCCTGGCTAAACAACCAATAAAGTAAAACCCCCAAAGAGATATACCTGCCTGAGTCAAAGTAACAACAAACTGATATATGCAAGCTAGCTCAATGGGTTAGTACTTCATATAAATCAATGACTATATGATAAATATATAAGCAATTTGACAATAAATATTGACGAAGTCAATGTCTATAAAATAAAAATCAAAATTATATCACTTCTTCAATAGATGCTAGAATAATAAGGCATTCAATGCAAAAAATCAATACTTCATTTAATTTATGCATTTAATCACCATTCAATTGATTATAAGGAAAACATCTAGCTGCACTAGTGATATTATAACCAAATATGAAGACAACATATAGTGTTAGTTAGGTTAGTTCCTAGACTAGGGTTATTAGTTAGGGTTTGATTCAATATTTTGAAAGTTGTTTGTGATCAAGTTCACTTCAACACATGAGGTCTTTAAATAATCTCCTTAAGGTTAATGGAGTCAAATAGTGAAGGATGCAAGAGCTAAAGGAGGCAAAGGTAATAATGGCTAAGGACTAGAGGGAGAAGCTTTGAGGTGTTGTTAAGGAAAGGCCTCAAAGTCAAAACCATAGGGGAGAGAGGCTCACCTTGGTGTATGATAACTAGGCCTCAATGCTCTCTCCTCCTTTTTTAACTCAATGGCAATCACGGCTAGTTGAAGATGAAGTAAAAAACCAAAACAAGAATCTTTGATGAAGCAAAGTGTTGCTACAACAAGGCTCTACCAGCCAACCTTAGAAAAATCGGCCCAAGGTGTAGAAAACCTAGGCTTTAGGGCGTCTCCCTCTTCTCATCTTTTAAAAGGTATGGCTATCGAAAATGAAGAGAGAATGATAGTGTAGCCATGACTAGGCTCTCTCCTTATTCAATTAATGGCTGAAAATTCTCTCAATGGGGACATGAGACAAGGACCTACTCGTGTGCTTTTCACCTAGGGTTTTGTTCAGCAAAGTTATAAACATATGCAATAAATAAAACTAAAACCATTCATTCAAGAAGTTTTCCAGAAAAATACTTACATATCACCAAGAAAAAGCATTGCAAACCCTAGTTGTAACACCTTCCATTAAGAGAAATGCCAAATTATGCCAAGAAAATCTTCCTTCAACAAGTGTGCATCACTAAATCAACTAATAACCCAAGAGAGGGTGCAAATTTCAGACCTCACTAATGAGTGAGTGAGCTTTGATGAAAAAATTAAGGTGAAAATCCTTCATTTATACAATATCATGACCTAAATTTACATTTTAGGTCATGTAAAAGGCCGACAAGGGCAAAATACTAAAATCATATTGTTTTACATTAAAATATTAAATTAAAACCCTAATAAAGATGAAAAGAGACATCAAGCCCCTRTAAAGGAGATGTTATCCCCTTTCAGGGAAAATGGAGCATCCCAGAGCAAAACGTTAGCCCTCCTTGGGCTTCTCCAACATGCCACACRTGCCAATATTGCCCAATCTGCCTCCCAAGATGTCCAATAGGTTGGATGATGTCATGGTCATCATGGGTGACGTCCTAGGCCTTCCAAGGCCAACATTCCACTGAAAAAGGGCCAATCCCCCTAGGTCATGCTCTGTCAAGGTGCCTTTGGTGGAACGTCCTCCTATTCTCCGGTGCAAATCCCCTTATCCATCTCTTTCATGTCTTTTCCCCCTGATGGGGTCTCAACATCCACCTGATGGGCTCTTCATCCCCATGGAGGTCCAAACTGATCATCTCCCTATGTGTACTGGTCCAAAATGGTACCTGTCCATCGGGCATGGTCCTGCACATCAATGGCTACGCCCTCCATGGGCTCATCAGTCACAGGGAGCATAGAAATATCAATCACATATCATCATCAATATTATTAAACATATGCATAAAATCCCTAATACATCAGTTAAAAGCTCAAAGACATTACCCAAGCCTACAATACAAGTTTGGAGGAAAACGACAAGGCGTCCTATTGGGCTAGTGTCCACTGGAAAAGGAAAGTTCCTAGAAGAGACCTCATCCAAGCCATGTAAGTGGGTGATGTGGTCAGGGGATGTCCAAGCAGGTGGGTGCAATGAGGGCCAAGGATGCAAAAATGTTACCTGTGGGTGAGTTTGTAGAAGGCGAGCTGTACCTGTCCTGGATGCATTTTTTCCAAGCCCATTCTTTCCTTTTATTCTTTATTCTTTTTATTCTTTCATTTTTTATTTCTTTTTTTGTTCAAGAGCTAATCAGGGGACACTTCCCTGGCGTACTGACCAGTGGTGACAGCGTTACCCATAAGTACTTTCATAGAAATGAGAAGGTTGGCTCGTGATGAGACCCCCTTTCCCTTGTCCATGCAACCAAGAGTCACTACCTTGGCGTGGTAACCAGCTGGTGGTAATGTCATACTACTAGGTACCCATGGACCTAATAGGTTGGCTCATGATGAGACACCCTATCCTCTGGTTAAGTCTTGTTTTATTACTTTTCTGGGTCCCTCTCGTTTTTGTAGAGAAGTCTTTTATTTCTTTCTCAAGGATCCCTGGGCGAAGCATCTTGAGGTTTAATTATTAGGCTTTTATTGTTTACCATCTTGCTTTTACCTTCTGGGCCTTTAGCCCCTTCTTTGCCAGCAACGACGCCAAAATGTTATTGCACAGTTTGTAGCAAGGATAAAAGGCTAAAGCTTGAAAATTCAAACTGGCATAACAGGAACCAATCCCACCCAATGTCACCACAATGTGATGGCTCTTTATCTTTAGGGTGGTAAGGCCTAGGGGAGACATCCCTAGTGACCTGGTTTTTTAGAAGCCAAAGGACTATAAGACAATGATAATTTCCCCCCTCACAAGTCACAACCAATCAGATAGTCTGGCTAAACAACCAATAATAAAGTAAGACACCTAATCAATTAAATAATCCCAAGAGCTCGCTACTAGAATTGAGGGAAACCTCCTTTCATCCAAGATTGAGACTTTCTTAAATCCAAGGGGCAAAGTGGACACTAAACCAAAGATAGTCCACAATACCGAACCTACCTCAGACCTGTGTTCCAGTATTGCAAAATTACAAGCTTTAATGGATGGTATCATAAATAATAAGGAACTAATGATGAGTAGGATTGTCAACCTGGAGAGATCCTAGAGCCAAGCCCCTAGGGTCCCATACAAATGGAAATTTCAAAAGGGGAACCAATTTTATAAACTAAAGAATGAGCAAGAGGTTCCAAACACCTTAGCCCCTACAAACATTGTGGATGAAAACCCTTGGTTCTTGGAAGGCAGTGAAGCACAATGGGAGCATGAATTTCCTTACAATAACGATGGGCATAACCAAATAAACAATATGGGACACATCATGGAGGGACCTCAAATAAATATCACTGCTGAAGAACATGATGAGGGCATGAAAGAAGCGGCCAGGAAAGCTAGAATGGAGGTAATAAACAATCTAGACCAGGAATCAAAAGAAAAATTGAAGAAACAAGAGTTCTAGGTGTATAGAAGAAAGAAATTGAGCCAACTTTCCGCTAAGCAAACAAAACCCCCATCCTTGGATGTGCTCCTTCCTAAAACATCTAAGACTAAAAGGGTTAACTTAGACTTTGACATTGAAGGGGAACTATCCAAGATGCATGTAACCATTCCCCTGAAAGAAGTCATTAAGGTGCCATCTGTCAAAGAGAGTTTTGAATATTTCTTTCAAGGATAAGATAGACTCATGGAACCCCCTATCATGTTGCAAGCCGATCACATCAGGGTCCAATATGGTGAAAATTCTCCCTTCTTCATGAATTTAATAATGAACAACAAGAGCCTTAACAACTGCATGTTGGATACAGGGGCAGGTGCCAACATAATGTCCTTTAAAGTCATGCAAAAATTAGGGTTGAAAGTCACATGCCCTTACATGAATGTGTGTGGCTTCGAATCTAAATCCATACCCACACATGGAGTAGTTAAGAATGTGGAATTTTTCCTTAAAGAATACCCTGAGAAAGTAATCCACATTCACATCGTGATTGTAGACGTCCCAGATGTGTGGGGAATGTTGTTGTCTAGGAAATTTGCCTCAATGTTGGGTGGAACCCTAGAGATGGACCTCTCCTTTATAGAATTACCTTCAAAAGATGGAATAATAGGCCCTCTCCTAAATGAGCCAGTAACCGAAACCCATGTGTAAGAAACTAATCACCCTGTCAAAAATGACAAGGCACATGATGAGATCATACAAACTCTTCAAAAGTATTCTCTAGAAGATATGCCTTTCACAACACAAGAAGACTTTGATCATATTAAATGGCCCAAGAAGGAATAATACCAACAACTTCTATATGAATTCAAAGACAAGTAAATCGAGACTATGAAGATACTAAAAAGAACAAAAGATGATGTACAGATTCATCCATCCCAACAATAAGTATTTACAACAGAATCCCACCCTCCTCCCTTTGAACAATACACTAGGGTCATCCAAGGGACAACCAAGTACAAGATCAGGAAGTACAAGGAAGGAGATGTAGTATGGATGTGGGATACCCAGAAGGGAGAGCCAACTAATGTCAAAGGAAGCACTCAGTCATGGCTCGAACCTTTCAAGGTTGGAAGAGAATTAGTGAATGACTCCTACTATTTGTCAACTCTGGAAGGAAGAAGGTGCCCATTACCGATAAGAAGGCACCTCCTCAAACCCCACCAAGGTGGGGAGACCTGACTTCATATGTAAGTATAGGTAAGTAGGCATTTTTCATTCATGTATTATACCATTTGCATTGCATGTTAGTTTGGTTTCACATTTAAATTATTGATTGTTTTATTTCAGTTTATATATTTATATATGCTGGAGTGGCATTGCCACCCCAATTTTGTTACTGATATTTCTATTGAGATCAAGCAGGTCAACAAGTTATGCCAGAGATGGTGAGGTTCTCATGCGCTTTACGGTGAGCACATGTCCCCGATTTGGATCCAGATGTTATCCCCCACTTTTAGGGATAACTAGGAGATCATGTCTCGAGGCCCACATGTCCTAGACATGGAGTACCGAGAGTAGGATTGAATTTAGCATGGCCTTGGAGGGCCCACCTTTTCTTTCTTCCAACATATTTATCTTGTGAGAAACAACAACATCCATCACCATCAGCTTGGTCCTATGTCAGAGATGGTTCTTTCTCCGGGGTTCATGGTATGTGTCACTTTGATCATCAAAACCCTTGAATATGTGCATTTGATTCCTTTTATTTATAATGAATGCTTGGATCTTACACTTTCCCACTTGACAAAGTTTGGGGGGATTGACAGGGTGCCCTAGTAAGCGTGTGTCCATAGGTTTTGGTTTGCCACTAGGGGGGATTTCTAAAAA
>JASDQU010738481.1:22602-48059 GCA_032191745.1 Picea mariana | reverse complement strand
ATGTGTCACTTTGATCATCAAAACCCTTGAATATGTGCATTTGATTCCTTTTATTTATAATGAATGCTTGGATCTTACACTTTCCCACTTGACAAAGTTTGGGGGGATTGACAGGGTGCCCTAGTAAGCGTGTGTCCATAGGTTTTGGTTTGCCACTAGGGGGGATTTCTAAAAATCCATCGTCCGCTCCCATCACATCACCACCTTTTCATCTTGTTTCCTGCTCACCTATCCCATTCCACTTGTCCAGGCACTGGGTTGACCTATTTTCAGAGCTGCACCTTATCTAGTGGGAAGAAGGGGCTAAAGGCCCAGAAGGTAAAAGAAAGCTGGTAAAAGATAAAATCCTAAGAATAAAACCTTGAGATGCTTCGACCAGGCATCCCCGAGAAAGAAGTAAAAGGATTCTAAGCAAGAAACAAGAGGGACCCGAAAAAGTAACAAAACAAGATTTAACCAGAGGATAGGGGGTCTCATCATGAACGAACCTATTAGTTCCATGGGTACCTATCAATATGACATTACCAGCTGCTGGTTACCATGCCAGGGTAGTGACTGTTGGTTGCATGGCCAAGGAAAAGGGGGTCTCATCATGAGCCAACCTTCTCATTTCTATGAAAGTACTTGTGGGTAACATTGTCACCACTGGTCACCACACCAGGGAAGTGTCCCCTGATTAGCTCTTAAACAAAAAAAGCAATAAAAAATGAAAGAATAAAAAGAATAAAGAATAAAAGGAAAGAATGGGTTTGGAAAAAATGCATCCAGGACATGTACAACTCGCCTTCTACAAAGGCACCCATAGGTAACATTTTTGCATCCTTGGCCCTCATTTCACCCACTTGCTTGGACATCCCCTGACCACATCACCCACTTACATGGCTTGGATGAGGTCTCTTACGATAACTTTCCTTTTCCAGTGGACACTAGCCCAATAGGACACCTTGTCTTTTTCCTCCAAACTTGTATTGCAGGCTTATGTAATGTCTTTGAGCTTTTAATTGATGTATTAGGGATTTTATTCACATGTTTAATAATACTGATGATGAGATGTGATTGACATTGCTATGATCATTGTGACTGATGAGCCCATGGAGGGCGTACCTATTGATGTGTAGGACCATGCCCGATGGACATGTACCATTTTGGATCAGTACACATGGGGATATGATTAGTTTGGACCTCCATGGTGATGAAGAGACCACCAGGTTGATTTTGAGACCCCATCTGGGGGCAGAGACATGACAGAGATGGATCAGGGGGTTTGCATTAGAGAGGAGGAGGATGTTCAACCACATGCACCTTGGCAGAGCCTGACCTAGGGAGATTAGCCCTTTCTCAGTGGAACATTGGTCTTGGAAGGCCTAGGATGTCACCCATGATGACCATGATGTCATCCAGCGTATTGGACGTCTTGGAAGGCAGACTGGGCAGTATTGGCACGTGTGGCATGTTGGAGAAGCCAAAGGAGGGCTAACGTTTTTCTTCGGGATGCTCCATTTTCCCTAAAAGGGGCTAACATCTCCTTTAGAGGGTCTTGATGTCTATTTTCATCTTGATTAGGGTTTTAACTTTACATTTTAATGTAAAATAGTATGATTTTAGTATTTTAGCCTTGTCGTCCTTTTACATGACCTAAAATGTAAATTTAGGTCATGATATTGTATAAATGAAGGATTTTCATCTTCATTTTTTCATCACAACTCACTCACTCATTAGTGAGTTCTGAAATTTGCGCCCTCTCTTGGGTTATTGGCTAATTTAGTGATGCACACTTGTTGAAAGAGGATTTTCTTGGCATAATTTGGCATTTCTCTTAATGGAAGGTATTACAACTAGGGTTTGCAATGCTTTTTCTTGGTGATATGTAAGTATTTTTTTGCAAAACATATTGAATGAATGGTTGTAGTTTTATTTCTTTCATATTTTTATAACTTTGCTGAACAAAACCCTAGGTGACAAGCGCACAAGTAGGTCCTTGTCTCATGTTCCCATTGAGAGAATTTTCAACCATTAATTGAAGAAGGAGAGAGCCTAGTCAAATATTTTCAATATCTAATCAATTCTATGTAGTAATTGATTTATGTAGTAATTGATTTATCTTAAGTAAAATTAATTGTATTTTCTTTTAATAAAATAAAATTTGATATTTAATAAAATTATAAAAAATAGATCTAAATATATAATTGTTTTGCCTTTAAAGAATTAAATTTAAAAAAAAAATACATAATTTATGTATAAGAATAATGTAAATATTATTAAAAATTATATAAAATAATTTTAACATTATTAATTAAATAATTGATTCTTTCATTCTCAAGAACAAAGTAAATGATTTTTTTTTATGCATTATTCAGAATAAAGATAAAAAAATTAATCTGAACTACTACTCATTTTATTAGTCGTTCAGGCTTTTTTTTAAAAACTGGATTAAGGAGAAAATCAACTAAGCCCAGAAGAAGGTAAATGATTCACTTTTCTTTTATGCATTATTTGGAATAGATCTTAACTAATCAATCTTCTTTAGATGAGCTGAATTGGTATAATGATCAATTAATCCTGTCTAATGTTCAACCAAACAGACTTCTCTTCCCGGCCTTTAAAAAAAAAAGGAGATAGAATTCAAATCATATTACACCTGAACAACAACAAGCTGGAAATCCCGCTACAAACTGCCAGAAAATTCAAATAGTTAAGAAAATTCAATTCGCATTAGATTCAAACGCCGAAAACTGGGGAAGCACAATACAAAGGGCCAGAAAATCAGAATAGATAAGGAAATTCTAGATTTGTTTTAGACCAGGASCTTAAACGGAGCGAGGGAATCTAAAACTGCGCCTCTGGGCGCAATMATATTTGCAGTTACAAAACCATGGAAGTATCTACTTCAAGTTTTTCCAAGCCTTCAAACGGYCATAACGAATTTGAACCATCACAACCCACTTGACAAAGATTAATTATACCGAATTGAAATGAATCGATAACAAAAACCAGAAAACAGGAAAGCCTAATATATATCATAATCTCATTGCAAAATATGTAGTTTTTGAAAGCTGGGCGCATACGAAAAAATCAATATTCTATATAATTGGAATTCGATGGTGAAAATATGCTAACATTTTACAGACGTTGCAAAATTTATATAGAATATCTAGATTTCAAGCAATCCAGATTGTCTCGTTACTTAAGGCGGCTTGTGATCTGCAGCTAGACTTATTGCTCTAACTCTAACAAGGTTTCAGGTTAATTGTATTGAGTACGACGTATCTAGACAGGTTAATTGTAATGAGTACGACGTATCTAGAGCACTGGCATCCAACCCTTTCTATAAGCTATGGAAATGGTAGCGAAATGATAAGAATCCGTCTGAAAAGTTACAAGAAGTATTCCACCACAGATGTGGCAGCTGGCTAGCCGGATTGTTACGAATAATGACATCAGTCATGCATATACAGAAAATGCTACCATGCATTACACATAATCTCCATCGATAAGCACCATAAATGGCCTTGACAACAGTCATTAAAAAGTTTTATGTGTCTCGCTGGTAGCCATTTGAATAAGTCGCAGCTGCTTAGGGTTGAAGATTCTTCTCTCCATAAAGCATATTCAATGTCAAACAGTCACCATGTTTCACATGCCTTTGCTGAGATTCATAGATTTTCGTTCGAATGTATACACTTGCAGGTACTGAAGAAATTGATTACAGAAGCGTGGTTGATATAATTGATGAAAACTGATTACAGTACATGGTTCACACTTCATATGAACCGTGCGCTATAACGAGATGGAACGCATGCCCCCAATATGAAACGTCTGTGGTAATAACTGGAATGCGTGCTTCCAATATAAAATGTCTATGGTAATATGAAACATTTGGCTACATTAGGTTTATAAATGGCAGGTGTGGGCATAAGACGACCTGTTCAAAAGTAGAACATGGGCATTTATTTAGATGCCACGGTTTAATCCTACTTAATCATTTAAACGTGGCAATTACATATCTTTACAGTAATCGCGTAAAAGAAAAAATTAAAAATTCATTATTTAATAATAATTTCATGCTAGTTATATCATTTAAATATTTGATGCCAAACCAGCTTAATAAAAGATCTTTTTGATTTAATAATCAAATTGAAGTTATCTTCACCCATTTGAAAAGAAGTTGAAAAGAGGTTGACAGTCTTGCGTCCACGCACTTTCCCTCACTTACGATCTCAAGAACCACGATCCCATAACTATAAACGTCAGCCTTTTCAGTTAACTGCCCATGAATGACATATTCGGGTGCAATGTAGCCTCTGCTTTATACCAAATTCATGAAAGACACAAATTAATGTGCGGATTCAAGAGCTTATGAAGATCTTCTGAAAACAAATAATAATGAATTGCTAAACTTACATTGTTTCTCCGATTCTTGGAAAAATCTAGCCAATCCAAAATATGCAATTTTGGGATGAAGTCTGTCATAGAGAAGTATATTTGCACATTTGATGTCATCGAGAAGTATATTTGCACAACATTTGATGTCATCGAGAAGTATATTTGCACATTTGATGTCTCTGTGTATAATGCGAACATTGGATTCCCCATGTAGATATCCAAGGCCTCAAGCTATGYTCACTATAATGTTTAAACGGTTTTCCCAGCTCAAAGCATTTTGTATCTCASCTGCACCCCTTTTGGTCAWGCTCTAGATTTCTTTTGCAGATTATAATGTAGGTGAAGAGATCCATTCTCATGCAGAAAATGAAATGTTTTAATCATTTAAACATGGCAATCATATGGTGCTACCGTAATTTCTTAATATGATTAGGTAAACGTTAAAAAGTAAATATGTTAACGGATGCATTCAAAAATACAAGAAAGTTATGAAGAGTAAATCACATTCATTGATTTKGGAGGATGACTAAGAATATTCCAGCGTCCTTAATTGTTAACCATTAGATTAAAATTTTAAATTAAAAGATCATTAATTGTGCCCATTACCAATAAGTATACACCTTTCAACTTAAAAATTATATAATAATAAAAAAACCATTATAAATAAAATTTATAATATAACAGCACGCTTGAGCTCTCTCATGAACATCAAATTCTAAATCTGTTCAAAACTACATACTTAACAACATTATTAACCATATGTTAAAGGATCATGTGATTAAGGTTGTTTGCACTCATCTAAATTTTGAACCTCCTCTCATACGCACGCACAAGTCACGTGTAATACTTCCCTGCTATGATTTGAGCCTTACGACTAGCTCGGACACTTGACAAGAAAGCGTAACCTATAACACTTCTAATCCATTACAAATCACGCTTCCTCTAGATCATGAATCACCATTACCCCAGCTGAAGCTTTTTCTTTTTTAAAATAAGCATTCCGAAAATTATAAAAACAATAGACTCTCGTCAATCTTAATGATGCCCAAAAAATTCTTCACCTCCCACATTTCCTACCCAAAAAAAACCAAACATGATATTATTCATAATAACCCAAGGTCTTACCATACCCAAATTTCGTCATATAAGAAAATAATATTATTTATCATTATTAAAGATTTATCATATTTTTTTTCTTAAATATTAATATTATTATTTCACTTTTATTTATTTTTAATGATGGTAGATTGTTAAAATTTGAAAAAATACAAAACAATAAACATATAATTATAGAGTATTTAATAATTTACCTATTAACATTTAAAATATTAAATTTGAAATATTTCTATATAAAATATACACTTCAACATATAAAACATTAAATACTCTACAAATTTATTTATTTATTTATTTTATAATTTTATATATTTTTTAAATCAAATAAAAATACTCGTAACTCACTATATACATTACAAAATAACTTACATATTAAAGCACATACATACACAAAAGGGAATGATATGAGAAAGGGAATAACATCACTAACCCAAGAACACTTACCAACTCTTTTCATTATGTAAATGCTTGATCTATGACATCAATAATAAATCAGCATGTCATTCAATTATATATATTATGATGAACCAATTTAACAATTAAGAATATCACGATTACAATTAACACTAATGATCTTTAATAGAAAGCAATTAATATAACGTTAAGAAAACAATATGTCGAATATCACGATAACAATTAACACTAATAATATTTAATAGAAAGCAATTAATATAACGTTAAGAAAACAATATGTCTTGGTAGAGGAAAAAGATTACAAATATATTTTATTATTTTTAAAACTATTAATTTTCTGAAGTAATTAATGTTGCAAATTATAATAATGATTAAAGATTTGTTTGAATTTGTTTTCAAATGCTAAACTTAATAGAAACAGGGGCCATATATCGAATATGAATCATCCTATGATACATAGTTAAATGGTCCTAGGACGGTATATAATTAAAAACTATAATTTTATTTTTATATAATAGTGTTAATGAATAGATAAATAATTCAATTAAAAAAAAATTAATGTCATATATTATTTATTTGTTATTTTTATAAAGTAAATCATAAATTTATGATTTATATTTTGTRAGTATTAGATGTAATGGATCAATTTATCATGATTTTGAATAATTTACTTAATATTTATTGCATTCAGTAATACATCAATTATAGTATTCAAGAATCAAGGTAGTAATCAATACTTTTAATCATTCATCTCAATAATTTTCTCACTAAATTGTTTTCAATTGTAAAGTATTTTTTACAATGAAAAACATTAATAATAATTTTTATTATGTTTAACGATATTTTACATCCTAGTATAAGAGAGATGTTCATGTAAAATATTAAAATAATAAAAAATTATGTAAACTCCATTATATATAAAAAGAAAGCTAAAATTTATCACATAGACGTTATTTAGGGTTTTGAATAATTGATATATGTGTGCCAGACTATAGAATTAATTGCAAAGACACGAGGGTGGGTATTGTTATCCTTTGCTCACTCGAGGACCACTGTAGTTACGTGCGGGTCACAAGTTCAATCTGCGGTTCGATTGCTTGTGGCTTCTTTACAGTGAAACTATAATGAAGCTCATGTATGGCTTCTTACATTATTCAGTACATGCTGGGACTATTATACAGTACATGCTCGGACTAAAGTGTTAGTGAGATTAAAGCTAATGGTAAATTATTTGATAATTTGTATAATACAGTTTGTGAGAGTTAATATTTAAGAGGAGGAATGCAATATTTAGTATAAAGATAAATTAATGTTAATTTTTGCAAATAATTAGTGTGAATCATGAATATTCATTTATATAGTCAATATATAATCATATAAGATATTAACTTATATACTTAACATATAATCATATTAGTTTATAATATAATTATATTAATTTATGTAGTTAATATATAATTACAATCATATTAATTTTTTATTATAGTATTATCTAGAATTTATATTGTTTTTGGTATTTTATCAATTGGATTGGGAAGTTACAAGGTTAGCTTTGTGATTTAAAATAGTCAAGTAATTGTAATGATTTCAAAAATGATATAATAAATAGTTGCATTGATTTCAACAATGATATAATGAAAATTGATAAAGTATATTAATGTAAGTGATGATACAATGAAAAATGATGTAAAGTTGTCAAATAGTTGCATTGATTTCACCAATGATATATAACTAATAGTTGCATTGATTTCAACAATGATATAATTAAATGCTAAATGATATATTTTAGTGATAATACAATAAAAAATTATTTAAAGAAATCAACTACTTGCATTGATTTCAATGATCACCTAATGCAAAACAAAAAATTGCATGATATAGTGAAAATTGATGTTAGGGATGATATAGTGAAAATTCATTTAGAGAAATAATGTAGTTGAATTAATTCCAACAATAACCTAATGTGAAACAATAAGGCACATTAATTTTAATGATGATACAATGAAAATTCTTAACTATGGATTTATCAAGCGCCAAGAGAGATCAAATCTTTAGAAGTGAAAAACTTTAATCTTTCCTCGAGTTTTTCTCTTTAAAAATTACATCTTAGGTCGAGATCTAGTAAGTTTTCAATTAGTACTAGGTCCATCTTAACTCTGGATCTATCAAGCACCGAGAGGGATCAAATCTCTCTCTTAAGGTACAAACCATTTTTGTAGTGAAAAACTTGAGAAATGGTTAAAGATTTGCACCATGATAGATTTGATCCCTCTCAGAGCTTGATAGATATGAAGTTAAAATATATCTAGACTAGTTTATAAATTATTAAATTAAAACTATATAAACTATTCTTTTATTTTTTGAATAATTAAAATATTTTTTTTATTTAATATTAAAAAATATATCCATTACTCAAAATTGAAAATTATCATCAATTTAATTGTCAATTTCGAGAGGTTGTAATGGCAAGAAAACATGTCGATAAAAAAGTTTAGAATCAAAAAAATCAAATTATTAATGAATAAGAATTCAAGAAATATATAAACAAATAAATACATTTCTTCTAAGTTTTAAAAATATTATTTTTTACCATAGTTTTAATTTGAGAATTTTTTCTATATTTTTTCGCAATGATATTAGTAAAAAATGTCAAGTTAGTATTTTTAATTATACATAAAATTTAAATAATTAAAAAAAAAAACTTTATTAAATTTTTTTTTAAATATATGATGATGATGATGATAAGGGTTTATAGAAATTAGAATTTATCTATTAGACTTTAAGAAAGGTAAGACATTATTTGTATTTCTTTAAGATGTTATTCTATACTTGAAAATGAATTAAGAAATTATTTCCCAAATCACCTTAGTTTTGATAATTTAGAAGGTTCAGAAGGTCGGTACTATGACAAATATTTTGAAAATGTTATCTAATTTGGGTCTATGCGAGGCACTCTAAAAGAAAGTGATTTTCATATTCAACACTTTTACTGTCACATGTGTAACACACCCGACCCCTAAATGTCTTTCCTAGGGGTGAGGCATCATAACTTTGTTCTCCTCTTAATTGAAATCCTCCTTTTCTATCCTTATTGTATTTCTTCTCAACCAGAGCTCTCCAACCGTCGTCAGCATGCTCATATTTGAGTTCAAGATTGGGATACATGCTCTGGAAAAGGATCTCCGGGCATCCATATGTTGATATCCATGTAGCATCCATGGGAATCCATTACCAGGTTCTCTCCTCTCTCAAGGAACATCCATTCATCACCTAAGCCAATGACAGACTCAATCCCTTTCTAACATATCGCTTGTAGATGAATTCAGTGCTTCGACACTTCGACGCTTCGACGCTTCGGCATTGAGAGCCTCTTTATTATCTATGCATGAGACCTCCCGGAGTCCCAAAATCCTGCAGTCCCGTAAGGTTGCAATGTAGCTYTGGCCTTTGGCMCTTTAGGTCTCTCTACAATACTACACCCCAAATCYTTTGGAGTCCTTAAGTCCTGGACTCCCAGAGTTCCKGTCACTTCACCAACCACTTTGGCTAGGTGGCTCGTACCAAGCACTGACACGAGGAAGGGCCAGGGGTGAAATGTGTCTCATTCCAATGGGTCTATAAGGTATGTGATACGTGCAAATCCAGGTGAYATGTGGCACATAACCCTTGGTGACGTCACTACGCTACATAAATTTGGACTGATTGTATTTTATACCCTTTGATCGAGTGGCCAAGGTAGGTCCACATAACCCTTGGATCAATGGCCTTTGTTGCATCGCAACTTCGACGTTCCGAGGTTTCATGGTGTGGAATTCTCCTTTCTCTTGTAGTTGGTCAATGTCGAGATGACCATAACCTAGATATGTTTGTTACAAAAATTCCCGAAGCTTCCTCGAATCGAGGACTCACGTCCCTTCGAGCTTCAGAGCTTATTGAACCACCACACCTCAAATCCCCCAAAGTGCCCAGTCTCCAGACTAAAGGATATAGTGCCACGGGTCCCCTGTATATCGACGACTGAGAGGGATCCTGAAGGATTCAAGGATCGACAGTCCTCATTACTTTGTGAATTCAGCCTTCAAGCATTTTGACGTTACAAGACCCTTGGCCTCCTGAAGCGGTCAACATCACGCTGACCCCAACATAGATCCAACGGTCCGAGGGTGTCCATGTAACATCAAGGATCTACATCTCATAACTTTTGCTCAAGAGTCCATCCTCCTAAATGATCGAACGATAGGCGAGGCTCCTAAAAATCTCCCCAAATCTACAAATTTCCTTTACTTCATAACTTCGATGTTCGAGGAGTTTGATGCTATAGCATCTCCATTCTCTTGAATTGGAACTTCACCGAAGTCGTTTGGGCGTATATCCAACAACTGAGGGGACTCCGAAAAATTCTCGATCGGTGTCTCACGCTACTTTGCAATGGGCAGTTGGATCCCTGTTTAGTCGGTATATAGGTTCATCTAACCACTAAGAAAACCTCCCAACGTCATTCAACCTTACAGGTGACCATAAATCCCGGTTGCCTTCGGTCAGCTCGCAACTATTAGGGTCGAAAATAACCCTAAGTCCCGGAACTCCTGAGCTTCAAAGCCAAAGGACTTATCTCCCTTAGGCTTAGCATATGATTCCTACGCGTTGGTAATATGGGCCCTTCTAACTCTCGCGAGTTAAGAACAACTTCCTCATCGTGAAGTTTTAAAGACTTGGGCATGATCTTGTTGTCGCATGACAAGGAATCTGAATGAGATATCCTCTCCATATGGACAGGGCTAGATTGACTCAATACTTTCTATCTCGGTCATCCTACTGATTTACATCCCACAACACCTGAAGGGCTAAGCTGGGGCATATAGACGATCAATTAGAAGCATGAATTCACAAGAATATAAGTACATACTCATAACTTGACCATTCAATACAAAAACCATCTATAGATACATAAATACATGCATTCATCCATTATTTTGTTTCAATACATCAGGTATGAAAACACTTATCCAAACCAGATGACGTGATGTGACTATTGAAAGGGGTGCCCATTTCCACCCAACCATAGGCTCAGTCACTCCTGACAGATTTACCACTAGCCACCCCTGAGCTAGACCATGATTCTCTGATATAGAATCCTTTCTTTCCACTCAACAATAGTTAGGGATGGAGGTTAGTCTCCTCCTCCCAGATCAGTGACAGTTAGGGATGGAGGTTACTCTCCTCCTCCCACATGATCTTGGCAAAAGGTTTTATTTATACCAATAAAGGAGGCCTTCCTGAGTACTTCCTCAGTCACTCAACACCCTCATTTATGAGCTTGTATTATAACCCTGCTAGCCACATCCTACGACCAGAAAAATCTTGGTTTTTTCAGTTGTTTCTCAAACCCGAGACTAATCTCATCTCTGCACTCTTCGTAGGTCTTCCTCTTCCCACCATGCCTTCATTCCTTTCCTTCCTCAACAATATTGTGTGT
The DNA here is from genome assembly GCA_032191745.1 of Picea mariana. Classification (NCBI taxonomy): domain Eukaryota; kingdom Viridiplantae; phylum Streptophyta; class Pinopsida; order Pinales; family Pinaceae; genus Picea; species Picea mariana. The sequence continues at coordinate 36,670 of JASDQU010738481.1, read as the reverse complement.
GGCTCGAATTTCCCAGTCCGTGGTTAGGTCTAAAATTTGTACAGATGGGATCTCTGCCCCATCCCCTCATTAACTCTTGAGGAGGTCTTCCCACCTACCAACCTGACTATTAATTCATCCCTGGGTCTGAGGACTATTCTGGTCCTGAGAAATTAAATCCATCAAAGTCCTATTTTGGTGGGATTTATCTCAACCATTACTGGTTCCCCTCACCATCTGTTTCATAGCATCTATGGTCTCTCTTGGCAAACCCCCCTTTCAACAATTATGAAAAACTTATCCATTTCCTATTAATAACAGAAATTACAATCATTGGCCTTTTATACAAAGTTCCATCAAATCAAACATTCACACATATCGAGTTTACCATAGTCTCTTGGTGAATTTCGTTATATTTACAAACTGAGGGAAATATGAGTGTTACAATCCCCTCCCACTTAAAGGAACATCATCCTTGGTTTTTTTATTTGTCAATGTGCTCTGCATGCACAGAATTAAACAAAAATGGATATGAATGTCTCATGGGATCCTCCATTTCCCACGTAGCCTCATCTGGGCCAAAGTGTTTCCATTGCATCTTTACTTGTGCAATGGTTTGGTTCCTAAGTGAGGATTCCTTCTTGTCCAATATGCATTGAGGTTATGGCAGGAATTCTCCCTCTGGCTCCGCCTGAATCACAGACTAGTCAATTATATCATTAGAATCATGTACACATTTCTTCAATAATGAAACTTGAAAAACAATATATGCCTTCACTGTGGGTGGGACTGCTAGCCTATAGGCTATAGATCCCACTTTATCTAATATTTTAAAGGTTCCACAATATCTGGGTGTCATCTTGGCAAAATCTCCCATTCTTAGGTAACTCTTCCTGGGCCTAACTCTGAGATAGACATGGTCTCCTATCTTGAACTCTCTGGGAGTTTTCTTTCTATCGGCATAACTCTTTTGTCTATCCTGAGTAATTTTTAGATTTTGGTTAATCTGAATCACTTGCTTTTCCACTTCTTTTAGCATGTCGGGTCCGATTCTAATTCTATCCACTAGATTTATTCAGCTGATTGGAATCTTGCACTGTCTACAATAGAGGGCTTCAAAAGGGCTCATATTCAATAACTCTTGATAACCATTGTTGTAGGAAAATTCTACAAATGGAAGGTATTATTCCCACTTCTTACGATGATGCATTGCATGCATCCGTAACATGTCTTCTAATATTTGGTTTACTCTTTCTGTCTTTCCAGTAATTTGAGGGTGATAGGTTGTTCTAAACAACAATTTAGTCTCAAAACCATCCATTAAAGACTTCCAAAATCTTGAAGTAAATTTTGTTTCTCTATCGTATATAATCTACCTAGGCATGCCATGAAGTCAAAATATTTCCTTCATAAATATGTTGGTGATATCTATTGCCTTGCAAGTTGACTTGATAGGAACGAACTGAGCAGACTTGCTCAATTTGTCCACCACTGCAATGATGGCATCATTCTGCTTGTCTGATTTTGGTAATTCAGTGATGAAATCCATGGACATGGTTTCCCATTTCCATTCTAGAATAGGTAGAGGTTGTAACAACCCTGCTCGGTGCCAGTGTTCTGCCTCAACTTGCTAGCATTCTAGACAATTAGCTAGATAGTCAGCTATGTCCTTTTTCAATCCAGGCCAATAGAATTGTTTCCTAGTGGCCGTGATCATATTCTGATAACATGGGTGACCATTATATGGTATCTTGTGTAGTTCATCCATTATGAACCTCTTCAAGTCATCACAAATTAGAATATGTGATATGTTTATGTAGGTCAACAGGCCTTCATCCAACATCTGATAGCCTTCATACTTTATCCCTGTGAGATCTTGCTTTAGGTATGATGTCATGGTATTTGAAAATGCATCTATTTCTTGTGGATTTCTAACTCTCTTCATAACATTTGCTTTACAGGTGCTTACTGCTTCCAAGTGAATCATTTTTACACTTCTTCTAAGGGCATCGACCACCCTATTTTATTTTCCTTTGATGTGTTTGATTTCGAAAGAAAATTCACTAAGGAGATTCATCCACCTAACTTGTCTAGCATTGAGATTTGGTCGATCGAACAGGTGCCTCAACCTACAATGGTCTGTCATAAGTACAAATCTCCTACCCAGGAGGTAACGCCTCCACATTTTTAAAGCATGCACTATGGCAGCCAACTCTAGATCATGGGTCACATAATTGATTTCATGCTCATTCAATTTTCTGGAGTCGTAGAAAATTACACACCCTTCTTGCATAAGGACTCCTCTGAGTCCTTCCTTACAGGAATCTGTACACACGAGGAAGTCAATATCATGGTCTTCAATATTCATCTCTGGTGCATGGGTTAGAAGGTATTTCAGTTCCTGAAATATTTCTTCACATTCTGATGTCCAAGTGAATTTAACCCCCTTTTTCTGAATGGAAGTGATTGGAAAACTGATCTTCGAAAATCCTTTTATGAACTTTCTATAGTATCCTTCTAAGAACATAAAGGATATGATATCAGATACATTGTTTGGGGTAGGCCATTCTATGACAGATATGATCTTGTTGGGATCTACCGCCACTCCTTCTTCATAAATAACATGGCCTAAATAATGGACTTGCTTTTGGAAAAATTCACACTTTCTAAACTTGTCATAGAGATGATGCTCTCTTAGTATTTGAAGCACTAGCTTAAGATGTTATTCATGCTCCTCTCCATTCTTTGAGTAGATTAGGATATCATCAATGAAAACCAATACAAATCTGTCTAGGAATTTGCTGAGTACATTATTGATCAATCACATAAAAGTGGCGGGGGAATTGGTTAATCCAAATGGCACCACCACAAATTCATAGTGACCATATCTTGTCTGAAAGGCTATTTTGTGGATGTCTTCATCCTTGATTTGGACTTGATGGTATCCAGACCTTAAGTCGATATTTGAAAAAATGGAAGCACCACTGAGTTGATCGAACATGTCATCGATTCTTGGTAAGGGATCCTTGTTCTTTATGGTTGTCTTATTGATTTGTCTATAGTCTATGCACAGTTGGAGTGTGACATATTTATTTTTCATGAACAAGGCAGGTTCTCCCCATGGAGAAATGTTGGGTCATATGTAGCCTTTATTCATCATCTCCTTTAGCTATAGCTTGAGCTCAAATAGCTCTGGTGTACTCATCTTATAGGGATTTCTAGACATTGGCACTACTCCCGATGCAAGTTCTATCAAGAAGTCAATGTCTCTTGTCAGAGGTAGACCCGGTACCTCTTATGGGAACATGTTTTTATAATCTCTTAATATGGGGTGGTCCTCTAGGTTTGGTTTGTCATCATCAACAAATTCCAACACCTGTATTTCATATAGAGGACATCCCTTTCTACAATACTTTTTCATTTGAAGGGATGATATTTGTCTTACTGAGATAGGCTTCTGAATCCCTTGGAGGGTTATTTTTCTCCCTTCTTCATTTTCACATTCCAAAGTTTGATGGTAATAATCCAACTTAGATTTATAAACAACTAACCAGATCATACGAATCAACATGTCATAAGATCCTAGGGGAAGTATGTTAAGGGTCACTTGGGTGGGAAATCTATCCATAATGAATTAGCAAGTTAGTATAACTTTTGCTACTATTATTTTGGCTCCAGTGGCTAGTTGTACCAACCATGGATTAACATGTATAACTAGTTTCATTTTACACTTATCAACAGTCTAAGGGGCCACATAACTCAAATTAGAACTAGGGTCAATTAAAATGGAAACTATATGGTTGGTGATCATATCTTCCATCTCCACCACTTAATCTTGTTAGTTGTCTTGTTTATTATCCAAAGCTGCATAAATCCACGTCATGCTCCTAGCCACATGATTGATTGTGGTAGCTTCTTGGATGTTGTATACTCTCCTACCATTTTGTTGGTTGTGTGGGAAATCCCTCAACATATGTTCTTCTCCACAACCCCATCATTTCAAGGGTTCTGTCTTTCGGTTATCATTCTTTCTTGGGGTTGCTTCAAAAGGTTTATTTCCACTTTGGGAGGCAAAATTATGCTGATGCACAGTTTCAGTGGGAAGGCTCGTCCTAGAGTTCTTCCCATAGTTCTTAAATATTGATGATTTAAACCCCTTCTTCTTGAATCCCAAACTACTATTCTTATTCCAGTCCTTGCGAGGTTATGTCTGACTCCTGAACTATGCATAACAATACCTATCCTTCCAGATAGTATCCTCTAAGGTCTTTGGCTTGTCAAACTCAATCTTGTTCTGGTAGGACTGAGGTAACCCAGTAATAAATCACTACACTTTTACCTTTTCATCCTTTATGTAGTTTACATATCTTATCATCTCAAGGAACTTATTGATATAGTCCTCTATGGTGAGATCTCTCAGATGGAGTTCATAGAACTCTTTAGTCTTCTCGTCAAAGTATTTCTCTGAAAAATACTTCTTCTTGAAGTATTCTTGAAATTGTTTCCATGAAGATTCCTTCTCATGGGTTACTTTCATATTTTTAAGGTCTTCCCACCAAATGGAATCCTTTCCACTCAGGTTGTAAATGGCTATTCGAGCATTCAAGTTTTTAGAGTAGTCATGGACTCTGAAGTACTTCTTTAAACCAAGCAGCCAAGCTTCTTCTTATTCCCCTTTCTTAATCTCTCCCTCGAAAGAGGGTGGTTTGTATTTCTTAAACTCTTCAGGATCACAACCTTTGGAATGCTTTTACTTCTTTCCTTTTCTTTGAGAATTTGATCTATTTTTCTACTAGAAGATCCCTTAGAGTTGTCAATTTCCTTTCTAGAGGACTCTCCCGATGAGTGTCCCTTTCCTTTACGTTGGGCCTTCCTTGAGGTACTTCTCCTAGTGTGGCCACTTATGGGACCACGTTTTCACATCTCAGGTGGAATTTGACTTCTCTTTGTATGTCGTCGGTCCATTTGATTGGTTGCAGGTCCATGCTGCAACTGCCTCTATATATCGGATAAGCTTTGGAACAAGACTACATTAATTTCCATTTGTTTTTATTTCTCCTTTATAAATATCTCATTGTCGATCTTGCAAATCTGTAATTCATCCATGAGGCTCCTTAGAGTTTCATCCATATCCACAGGGGTTTCCATCTCCCTCCTTTCGTTACATTCTTCGTCTCTATTGTGCGAGCCATCCCCCACTTCATGGCATGTCAACATCCTTTATACTTGGAGTTTACTGTGACTTACTGATTGCTTGAGTGCTGAAAAAACACTTACTATTAGCCAATAGTCTATTAGTTTATGAACAAGACATAGTTCATATTTCTTAAATACACACACAGTAGAAAGTTTCATTCTTTTCTTCAGTAAAAGTTTAACTAGGCTGCTTAGGAAAGAGGTAAGATAGGGTGTCACCCTTAAAATTCCTTTAAATATGGTTTTTACGCGACTTGTCCATGAGCCCAAGTAGTCTAAGTGTTGTAACCATGCTTTAATACCAATTTGTAACATACCCGATCCTTAAATGCCTTTCCTAGGGGTGGGGCATCATAATTTCCTTTTCCTCTTAATTCAATTCTTCCTTTTTTGTCCCTATTGTATTTTTTCTCACCCAGAGTTATCCAACCATGGTCGGCATGCACGTATCTGAGTTAAAGATTGGGAGACATGCTCTGGTGAAGGATCTTTGGGAGTACATAGGTTGATATCCATGTAGCATCCATGAGAATCCATTACTAGGTTCTCTCCTCTCACATGGAACATCCATTCATCACCTAAGCCAATGAAAGAGTCAATCCCTTTCTAATATATCGGCTGTAGAGGAATTCGATGCTTCGGTGTTGAACGCCTCTTTATTATCTATGCATGAGACCTCCCAGAGTCCTGAACTCCTGAAGTCCCATAATCTTTCCACATGGCTCCAACCTTTGACCCTTTCAATCTCTCTACAATAATACACCCCAAATCCTCTGGAGTCCTGAAGTCTCAGAATCCCAAAGTTTCGGTCACTTCACCAACCACTTTGTCTAGGTGGCTCGTACCAGGCGCTGACACGTGGAAGGGCCAAGGGTGACACATGTCATGTTCCAGTGGGTCTATAAGGTATGTGATGCACACAAATTTAGGTGACACATGGCATGCCAATCTTGGGTCCACGTCACCCTTGTTGACATCACTGCACCACGTCACTCTACACTGATCGGATTTCATACCCTTCGATCTAGCGACCAAGGTAGGTCCACGTAACCCTTGGATCAATGGCCTCTTCTGATTCACAACTTTGGTGTTCAGGGGTTTCATGGTGTGGACTTATCTTTTCTCCTGGAGTTGGTCAGCGACGAGCTGACCATAGGCTAGATCTGTTGGTTACGAACCTGAAGCATCCTCAAATCAATGACTCGTGTCACTTTGGGATTTGTAGCTTATTGACACACCACACCTCAAATCCCCTAGACTACCCAGTCTCTCGACTAAAGGATCTAGTTCCATGTGTCTTCTGTATATCGACGGCTGAGAGGGATCCCGAAGGATCCAACGACCGATGGTCCTCATTACTTTGTGAATTCAACCTTTGAGGGTTTTGGCGTTACAACACCCATGTCTTCCAAAGAGGTCAACATCGGGCTGACCTCAACATAGATCCAATGGTATGAGGGTATCCACGTAATCTCATGTATCTACAGCTCATAACTTCCTCTCAAGGGTCCCTCCTCCTGAATGATTAGACGGTAGGCGGGGCTCCTAATGATCTCCCCAAATTTATGGCTTTGATTTAGTTCATAACTTCAACATTCAAGGAGTTTGACGCTATAGCATCTCCATTCTCTCGAAGTGGAACTTCACCGAAGTCGTCTTGGTGTAGATCCAACGACTAAGGGGACTCCCGAACATTCTCGTTTAGTGGCTCGAACTTCTTTGCGATGGGAAGTTGGATCCTGGTTTACTCTATAAGATAGGTTCATCTAACCACTATGGAAATCACCCAACGTCAGTCAACCTTACAGGTGATCGTAACTCCCGGTTACCTTGAGTCGATTCACAAATATTAGGGTCGACAATACCTCAAAGTCTCGGGCTTATGGAGCTCCAAAGCCAAAGGACTTAGCTCCCTTAGGCTTAGCATAGGATTCCTAGGTGTTGGTGATATGGGTTCTTCTAAATCTGACAAGTTAAGCACAACTTCCTCATCGTGAATTTGTTAAATACTTGGGCATGATATCTCGGTCGCACAACAAGGAATCTGAAGAAGATATCCTCTTCAGATGGAAAGGGCCAGATTGAATCAATACTTTCTATCTCAGCTATCCTACTGGTTTACAACCCAAGACACCTCAAGGGATAAGTTGGGGCATATAGACAATCAATCAAAAGCATGATTTCACAATAAGATAACTACATACTTATCACTTGACCATTCAATACAGAAACCATTTATAGATAGATAAATACATGAATTCATACATTATTCCATTTCAATACATAAGGTATGAAAACACTTATCAGAACCAGATGACGTGATGTGACTGCTGAAAGGGGTGCCCGTTTCCACCCAACCATAGGATCAGTCACTCCGAACATATTTATCATTGGCCACCCCTGAGCTAGACCACAATGCTCTGAGATAGAATCAATTCTTCTGACTCAACAAAAATTAGGGACGGAGGTTACTCTCTTCCTCTAGACTCAGCGACAGTTAGGGATGGAGGTTAATCTCCTCCTCCCATGGGATCTTCGCAGTGGGTTTTCTCTATACCAAGAAAGTAGGCCTACCTTAGTACTTCCTCAGTCACTCAACACCCTTGTTTATCATCTTGTATCATAACCCTGCTAGCCACATCCTACGACCAGAATAAGCTCATTTTTTTCATTTCTTTCTCAAACTTGAGAGCTTAGTCTCTCGTCTATGCACTCTTCACAGCTCTTCCTCTTCCCACCACACCTTCCTTTATTTCCTTCCTCAGCAAGATTATGTGTGGCCCAAGTTCCCCAGTCCATGGTCAGGTATGAAAGCCTTACATATGGGTGTTCTGGCCCATCCCCTCAATAACTCTTGAGGAGGTCTTCCCAGCTACCAACTTGTTGGTAATTCATCCCTGGGTCAAAGCACTGTTATAGTCCTAAGTAATTAAATTCAACAAAGTATTTATTTTATGGGGTTTATCTCAACCATTCCTGGTTCCTCACACCATCTCTTTCATAACATCTACGGTCTCTCTTGGAAAAACCCCCTTTTAGAAGTTATGAAACACTTATCCATTTCCTATTAATGACAAAAATTGCAATAATTGACCTTTTATACAAAGGTCCATCAAATCAAACATTCACACATATCGAGTTTTCCATATACTTTTGGCCAATATAGTTATATTTACAAACCGAGGGAGACAGGGGTGTTACAACAGGGATGACAAGTTCTTTTGTCCTAGTGTGTTTTCAGAGTTGCTCAATGCCGAGTATGACTATGCATCTCATAAGAGTTTGTCCTTATTTTAGAAATGTTAATTTTATTCTTCACATGAGTTAAAATAGAGATATTCTTTTGATCTTCTACATAAGGTTTGACCACCTCCTTCCAGTATCTTAATTTTCTTTTATCCTCTAATTCTTTATCAAACGACATATTATGTTTAAATTTAGATGTAATAACATTTTTAATATTATCAATATCCTGCATAATGACATCTTCCTCTATTTATCAATTATTTATCCAAGACTTGGCATATTTATTCCATCTCTAACTTGGCATCTTTATTCCATCCCTAACTTGGCATATTTATGCCATCCCTGCTTGAGCCGCACATGGTTTTTCTTGTAGTTTGAATAAATTTTGGGGAGCCTCTTGTCATTCATGTTTTTTATTTTCTTATTATAGATTAAGTACCTAATCATAGTCGTGCTCTTAATGGGGGAAATCCTTTCTTATATGAAGAAAGGATATGTTGTATTGCCTTTTACTTTGAGATTATAAGTTATAAAATTATTTTGGATTTTCTCTATCTTTCTCTAGGATTTTCTAGAGATATTGCATCCCCAAACTTCACTACCATATAAAATAACATCAGTGATGAGAGTCTCAAAGATGAATTTTTTCTATCCCATAGTCAATGATATACTAATTCGGATTTTTTTTAATCCCATAAAATCTTTCCACCCTCCATTTATCCATTTCTCAATGTTCCAATTGAGCTTGTGATGAATATCAATTTTGAGATATTTGTATGAAGGCCCTTCTTCCAAGTTATTGTTTTTATATATAAAACATCATAGATGATTCTTTTGGATTCAATTATCATAGCATTTTTTTTAAGTGTTCATAGTGATACCTGTACCAGAGCATATGTCATTGAGATATCTTAGTTTCTTACTGAGGTCAAAGGGATTTCTCACCATGAGAACAACATCATTGGCATATAGAGGAAGAAAAATATCAACGGGAAAAATGAAAAAAATAAATAAGAAGGGAAATACTAACAAAAAAAATAATTAAAAATAAATTAATAAGATAGTACTATGAAGTTATGGAGCATCAGAAGGCTCTCCCTCATCAACTAAGGTTTACCCGTACCCGTAGACTGTAGTCGTTGTCACATATAATCATAGTAGCTAAGTATTGCATAATTTGGAGTTTCTTTACAATTATTTCGAGAATATGAGGTCAATGATTACCTTGACATATTTAGTACACACTCACCTTCAAATTTTGAGGAGATCCTCAAAGCCAACTAATGAAAAATGCTCAATGAAGAACATGTTTATAAAAAAGGAAGAAACAATTCACAAGATAAACTTTTTATCTTCAAAGTAAAAGAGAAAGGCCCTTCTTTTGCATGAGAGAGATTTAATTGAAAATTTCACAGGACTTTAGCCCAGTCCATCAACAATCCACACATAGATTTCAAGGCACTGGAAGGTTCAAGGTAAAATATCTATCTTGGCTTGTGGTAGAGTAATTTTTTTGTTCTTATTTAGTAGCTTGGAGGAGAGATATATGATCATCAGATTGGGTCCCTATTTCATGGGATCCATTGGAATGTTCTTTTCCCATTGGGTCCTTGAATTTGACCCATATATCGAAATATTAGTTTCCCCTATAATTAACTCGACATGTTGCAAATGGATTCAATACACCATAACAGAAATAAAATTAACAAGGGATGCGGGGCCAAAATTTCACATGCATCTAACAACATTTTAAAAAACTCATGAATGAATATTATTAACGCATAGACAAAATTCAACATGATATAAATAAAAACACATACGCAATATAATTAACATAACCAAAATAGAATAAACTTATCTTTTAATGGGAAAAAAATTTGTTTTGTACGAAGGACATTCCTCCTATCCATAGGAAATGACGTTTGTTTTCTCTCAACAACAAGCCACCACCAATTGAGGCTATGATCCCACAAGGAGGTCTGGCCCTCCTAGTTCTCCACTCTCTACACTTAGCAGCACCAAATCCTTCTTTCCCCTCAATCTGTACAAACCAAGGAATGAGATCCCCCTTCTTTTCCATGCAATCCCTTGAGCCTTCCTACTTCCCTCCAAGGATCTAGTGCACATGGTTGGAAAGGAAATATCTTACTTACATGCTTAGAACCTATACTAAAATCATACAACTTGATTTTGATAAAAAAAAACCCAACCATTTCATGAATATTTTCATACACGAAGAGATGGTGATCTTTCCCAGCACCCATCCCTCCCTTGATGTCCAAACGATTTCTTGTAAAATATATCTCATGGATACAACATATATAGTTCTCTTTTCCCAGCACCCAACTCCTCTCTTGCTACCCAAAAACAACATGTAAAAACTATCCCAAAAATCCATTTGAGTTTCCTTTTCTTCTCATGCAATATTTGGCTATCAAATTTCCCAAAAAAAGTGGTTGTACTTAGACCATGTTGCCATAAATTAGTGATAATACTTTTCCCACGTACTACTCTTACATCACTCAATAGATTATTTTGCTATTTTAAAGGAAGTAAACATTAACATGAAATGACTTGGATTAATAGAAATGGGTAACCCCTTAGAACCCCCTTTAGCCCCCTCTCTTGTGAAATCATATTCCCCCATCATTATCGTCCCTCTCACATCATAGCCATAAATTATTATTATTATTAATTATTACAATTTAAAATATATATATCTTTTCCCTTGACCATATCAATTTGTACGAGATATCTATCCCAAAACATATTGAATCAGAATCCTAAATCACATTTACACAATTACATTATAATTTGTGGGGATCAAAACTAGGGATGTTACAATCCCTATATGGGTTAGGTTGGCACACCTCCCCATCATACTATAGTATGAATCCACTCTCAAATATAAAGGTGATAAGTTGTACCATTATATTGACCACACTAAGAGAAAAATAAATATATATTCATGTGCTAGAATTTGTGTGGAATTTGATCTAGAGAAGGCCCTTTCTGAGGAGGTGAAACTCAACATGGAGGTATATAGTCATATTCAAGCCCTTGATTATGATCCAATCCCTTTCAAATGTAATACCTACCATGAGTATGGACACTACAAAGTACTTTCCAAGAATCCAAGAAATCCAACCACCTCCAAAGTAGTCTCTAAATCCTTCGAATGACGCAAAGAAATAATATTCTACGTAGGTATCTAGAAGGCTTAAGAAGCAACAATCAAAGGGGATGTAGACTATAAAAATATCTCAGTTTGTCGTATTTGTTCCTTCCAACAATATATTTGAAGTTATTTAATATTTGAAGGAAATGAAACAAGAAAGGGTCAGGGTAGATCCATCAAAGACCCATTATGATCTGGATTATATTGAGAACAAAATAAAAGAGGAACAAAACTATAGAAGAGAACACATAAATAGAGTGAAACCCAACTTATGGTAATGAATAAAATAACAGAATATTGTAGACCATAAATTGGCTATATTGGTGGTAGCTGATATCTGAAGAGAAACACATCCCAGCTACACTCAATTGCAATAAGAATTACATCACACTCCATTGCATACTCAAAGGACCTCCTTCACCTTGATTATATGTGAGAGAGTGAGAGTAGAATAAGTATCGTGATGCATGTGGGATAAAAAAAATTATCTTTACAAAATTCCATAGGCATGTAAAACACTAGGACTTCCCGGGATGTCACCCATCCGAGTAGTACTCTAGCCCAAGCACACCTAACTATGGAGTTATGAAGGGGTCCAATGAATTAATTTTGTAGGAATGTACATAAGACCACAAGGGAATCATTAGATGATATTTGTAATTAAAAAATGTTGATTTAGTGGAAGAGTTGGATGGCCACCAATATCCACTTGGATCATGTTGGAGATATTACACACTCGCCTAGTATTTATTTTCCAAAGTTTAGTAGTCCAATTTTGAGGGTTCTTCCAAAGATGAGAATATTATCTCTTGATAATATTACCCTACAAATTAGAGCACCTCCTACAAAATAGGGCACCTTCCCTCTTTAGTTCAGATTTAGGTACACCTTAGTTGGACTAGTGGAAGTCACTTGTGCATGACAACCTTAGGTTTACCACCAACAGTTGCATGTTCACCTTGTTTTCCTCACTTGGAGTGCACATATCTCATGCATGTGGCCAAGAGGGTGCATATATTGTGAATGCATGTGTTTTTCTCACCTCCACACATGTGACTCGATTAGTTGATGATTGCATGCATCAGTTAACCAGGACTAGGCGGTTGATTACTTCGGTTTTTGTCAATAAGTGTATAGATATCTCTAGATCACTACTAAGGCACATTAGTTACTCGTGTAGCCTATATCTATTGTAAATTATTTACTCTTTGAGTGTGGAATACAATTAATAAAAATATTTTTTTTTCTCTCCTCTCCTCTCTTTCTCGCAAGTTTGTTCGACTTTTTTACTATCTAGGTTCACTATGAAAACTTCACATGGTATTAGAGACTTTATTTCCTAGACACAATGCAAAAGTATTTTTATTTGTAGTTAAAGGAGGATTATGCAGTAAAAAAGATGGATTACTTGCAAGAAATATTTCTCACACCTCATAACTACTCTGAGTGGAAGTTGAAAATTTTGCATTAGCTAAAATGTAGAGGCTTGTATCAGATAACCATGCCTAGAGAAACAAAGTCAGATTTCGTCGATGAGAAAAATGATTTTCTCAAGAGAAAATACATGGATCTTGGACTTATCCGCATTTTTGTTTCTCCTGAACTATAATATCATGTAGAGGAGGAATCGCTCTCAACTCCGGATGAACTATGGACCAAACAGGAGATTTTATTCGAGATTAAGAAAGATTGTGAAAACCCACTAGAAGATCAAGCCTCTTAGTTTGAAGATCCCTCTACATAGATATATACACAACTTTATGTTCCATTCATTTGAGATGATGTCTACTCCATTTCAGATCTGTTTTTAAATCACATGCAAAAAATATCATCCATGCATCTCAGGAGCCGCATGTAGAAACTCTTGCATGCAACATTCATGCATATCATGAGACACATACAGACGAGAAATGTGAACTCAAAATGAGAACTCTATCCCTTAAAACCCATATTTTTGCATAAAAAACATGAAAATCAACCCCCAAATCAAAAAATGGTGCTACCGGTAACACCATTTTTTCTAACGGGGTCAAAACTACAACATTTTTCAAGCATGGCCTTCAAAACTCATACAGTAGCTCAGAAAAACCTTAAAATCAACATCCAAATCAAAAGGTCGTAAAAAAAATTGTTTTTTTTTTCTAAATATTAAAATTATAGTTCTTTATGACCTAATTGAAATTGTGGCCTTGACAACCAATCCCTACCCAAACAAACAACCCAAAATTAGACCCCAAATGGTCAATTGAAAATTTATTTACAAACAGTTTTTATTTTAATTTACACTAAAAAACAACTAAATAGAAAGGAGAAAATATTGACAAATATTTTTTTCTTAAAACTAAAGAAAAAAAAAACATATTTAAAAAAATATATTCAAAATTCAAATTAAAAATAATAATTAAAAAACAAGGTGAAAAAGAAAAATAACTAAAAAGAAATGAAAAAATATTAAATTCTTCGTTCAAT
>JASDQU010738481.1:3425-18058 GCA_032191745.1 Picea mariana | reverse complement strand
AAATTCTGAGAGTGCAGTAGAATTTGGAAGGAGGATAGTTTGAATTTTCTTTCTTGGGTGCATGATCGATTCCTTGGAAAATATAGTTAAAGTGATACGTTCAAGAGGATAGTTTCATTAATTTCAACTTTATTTAGAAGTGTAGTATAATCCAACTGTACAAGGATGCTAGCTTAGGCTCTTTTTCATTGATCGAAGTTCAATTCCCAATTTAAAAAAAAAATTGAATTGCCTAGTAACCTAGTTTCGTTAACTTTAACTAGGTCCTTAAAAATGCAAACAAATTTGGATAACACGTTAGGGAAAATAAGTTCCATCTGCAAATAAGAGGGGTTGTTGTGAAGAAAAATTAAAAAATAAGAGGGGTTGTTGTGAAAAAAAATAAAATAAGAGGGGTTGTTGTGAAAAAAAACCCTTGGGGTGGTTTAAAAAAATAGCATTGTGATTAGAATTTGAAGAACCTCCAGACTTGTGGGCTAGGCTAATTTAATGGAGGACAGTACTTGGTGGTTAGTTTATGCCAGTGAATTTCAGGAGGAAACCCATAAAAGGAAGGGTCCCTAGACTATCCAAGAGGAAATGCAGCTGATTAGGTATACAAGTTTCCATGGGGATGGACACTGGAGCTTTCTCGCCAAAGCAGCAGGTATGTATGAATAAAACTCTGTGAATACATACATCTGTTATTGGATATCGTCTGCAGGGGCAATATTGAGTCCTTTCTGCGTCATGGGGGCTTATTATTGCATGGAACACATGGCAATATGTTGCTGAAGGTTTTGATGAAATTTTTCTATGGAATGTAATGAGCATTTACAGAAAGAATAGATATTAATTCGTTCTGCAGATTGGTTCAGGCAATACTTGAAATGCATATATTGTGCAATTCTCAAGAGAACTGGCAAGAGCTTCAGACTAAGGTGGGTTAACTATCTTCGGCCTGATCTCAAACGCTGCAAGATCACTGCTGAAGAGAAGCATTTGATTATCAAATTCCATGGTTTTTTGGGAAACAGGTATGTACTCATAAAATGAATGTACGTGTTGGTTACCAGTATTCTCATATGTCTTTTAAATATAATTCTAATTCAAAATTCAAATGGCTAGGTGGTATAGCATTGCACAGAGTTCACTAGAAAGGACGAACAACGAAATAAAGAATTATTGGAGAACACGTATCAAGGAAAAAATGAACGTACGAGCTGAGTATGGTAGCAGCTGCATCGAGGCAGACAACCGAGTAGATTTTGAACGTTCAACGGTTTTTTACTGCGTCACGACATCATCTCCAAGAGTGTATGACATAGACAGTGCAGAGCCTTCGACCAGCTTTACAAGGCAAAACGGTGATAAGATAATGCTTCAGACAAGCACAACCCCGTATTTGAAAGACGATATTCTGTCACACAAAATCCCGAATAGTGACGGAAATTACGATTATGGATTGAAATTCCCAGTCCTTTTCAAGTCAATGATGATGGGAAACTGAGCGCAGCAATCGAGTAAGATTTAGAAGAATAAAATAGCCATTGGTTAACATACAAATTTTCAATGGGTTCTCTTGCAACTCTGCTATCTTCTGAGTTCTTTGCACATGCTGCACTCAAGATGGAAAAATATAGCGTTCCTCTTCCTATATGGTAGCTTAGGTTGGAAATAGTAATTACAATTCGGTGAGATCTTCAAGTCTTGGCCGATTTCTCAATTAGTAAATTTGACAGTAGTTTGTTGAATTTTCACTTAGTCAGTCAGTCTCACGGTCGGTCTGTAAATGTAAGGTTGTACATTTACTCAAACTCAGTCTAAGTCAGTCGGCAAGCATGTGAGTTATAGATAGAGTCGGTCTTTATCTTCTCGAGTTCAGTAAAGTAGTTGAAGAGTCAGTCATTTTAGTTAGTCGAAAATGATGCAGAGAAGATGCATAAATGATGTAGAGAAAATGCAGAGAGGTAGAAATAATAGTGTGAAGAAAAACAACCGCAGCTACTCAGGAGTTGAAGAAGTCTGAGCACAAGCTTTGTGTCTCTGAATTCAGTAGAAGTCATTGGAGCCGAAGCTCATCTCAGTTATTGTATTTTGTATTCGCGCACTGCGTCGAAGTTAATATATATCAAGTAGTTTGTGTGTTGACAATTCATGTGTATTTTGATCTTCTTTCATATTTCTGAGTTTATGTGCTAAGCATGGCAATRTGWTATTCTSCATCCATAAATCATTTCATTAAGTGTGTTTTTCATARYGYGAAACAAATCGTGCACTCWGTGCAYTGYRCRATTAGTCYTGTGAAATCTGYSGYGAAGCCTTTGTGGCGCARACTATTTGAAATTGTKTTGCACAKAACAATCTATSTAATTCTCAAATCCAAGATMYRGTATCAAAKCAGGTTGATCAAAAGAAAGTTARYCAAGATAAGGKTCTATCAAAACAAGTTTATCAGAGMAACTATTCTGTTGAAAAGTGAAATATGAMTTCTACCTTAAATCTGCAACYTCCCMGTTTTASACGAAAGAATTATGATATGTCATCCTTGACCATGAAGGCATYKYTCYGAGGCCAAGATGTATGGGAGMTAGTTGAAAATGGTTATGTGGACCCAGTAGATYAGGAAACATACAATGCCCTCACACAAGTTGAGAAAGATACCTTGAAAGATCAAAGAAAAAAGGATGGAAAGGAGATGTTTTACATACATCAAGCCATGTATGAGAGCATACTCCCAAGAGTGGCATAAAAAAATCAAGCCAAGGAAGCGTGGGACATATTACAAACCTCTTATGAAGGTATGGAAAAAATAAAGACTTCAAAACTACAAATTCTTAGCACAGATTTTGAAACTATGTCAATGAAAGATTCTAACTTAGTAGATTCCTTTTATACCCATGTCATTGGCCCGATAAATCAGATTAAGTATCATGGTTAAACCATAGAAGACAACAAATTTGTTGAAAAGGTACTTATGAGTCTTCCTTCTAAGTTTGATACCCTTGTTGTGAGTCTAGAAAAGAGCAAAGACTTGAGTTAGTTTACTCTATATGAACTACAAGTTTCCCTCATTAAGAATGAACACAAATTGAATAGGTCAAGCATGTCATTAGTGAATGCATTTTCGAGGAAGTCATCTATAAGTTGTGGAAGAGGAAGGGGAAAAGATAACTCTAGAATTAGAGGAACAAGTTTTGTCAGAGGTGGACACATTAACAGTCCTGGAAATACTCGTGGAAGAGGTCAAAACCCAAATAGCAGTCAGCCAAGTGGTCAGAGAACTAACAAAGAAAACATTTAGTACAATTAGTGTAAAAAGTATGGACATTATTCATATGAGTGCAGAAAGAGACAGTATAATAAGAACAAGCAAGGTCAGGTTCAATCAAACAACACAAATAACCAAACCAATCCTATGTTTATGGCGTGCACTGAGGTAATTCTTATAGTGTCCCTAGTTGAATGCAATGTTGCTCAAGGAAGTTCATGTGACATATGATATTTAGATTCAGGATGCAGTAACCACGTGACAGGAAACATAGATTTGTTTTCTAGTTTGGATGAGTCAGTCCAAACCAAGATTACACTTGGAACAAATATCCAAGTCACTATCTTATGAAAAGATAGTATAAACATATTAACTAAGAAAGGAGAAGAAAAAATTATGCCTGATGTATATTATTTTTCTGGTCTGAAACATGATCTAATGACCACGGGACAATTGTTATAGAAAGGATACAGAATCTGCATGGAGGATAATCATTGTGTGATTATGGATAAATTCCCAAGAAATCAACTTGTTGCAAGAATCTACATGACAAGTAACAAAATGTTCCCATTGAAATTGAAACCAGCCAAGAAGAAGAATACAACACTAGTTGTTGGTAAATAAAAAGATGCATAGTTAGACACTGCATTTACAGCCGAAAGTGCGTACAGTTCCAATGAGGAAAATAGTGTGTGCAGTATCAAGAAATGAGAAGATGGAATAGAAATGCAGGCAACATTTCAGAATGAAGTGCATGATGATTCCTCGTTATGGCATTTCATATTTGGACATTTGAACTTTGGAGTTCTAAACCTACTACACATAAAGGATATGGTAAAAGGTTTACCATTGATTGAAAAACCAGAAAGGATATGTGAAGATTGCATATTTGGCAAGCACCACAAAGAATCATTTCCAGTTGACAAGTCTTACAGAGAAAAAACCCCACTAGAAATTGTAAATTCATACATTTGTTGACCAATGCAAACTCCTTCTATAGGAGGAAATACTTATTTTCTAACATTTATTGATGATTTCCAGTGGGACAACTATAGTTCCCACTCGGAGACCTGGGAGGACGCATATGATATGCACCAACACTTTTTCATTTTTTTTTGATAGCTAGACCTATGATATTGTGATACACTTTATTTCGGCACTTACATATTGTGAAACTTCGTGATGAAGTTTAAAACAAGAGGGGGTTTATGTAATATCCCTCTCTTGCACGCATTGAGTGGACTTATTATTTTAGGACACTTGCATGCAAGTGATCCAGGTCGTTATACTATTGGTTGTTTTGATTATGACTATGATATATTGTGGATTTGATGATATGTTATTTTTGTTGTATTTACATCGGAAGGTGCTATTGACTGGGTTCTCCTGAGTGTGCAGGACTCTAGACATTGAGGATGTCGAGGCATTGATGACACTCCTTGGATTCTTGATCGAGTCAGGGAGTGGACTGTTAGGGTTTGAATGTTGTTGATTTGACATATGTACATATGAGTAGATATTATGATGTTGATTGTTATTGCTGACATGATTCGTTGATGGATGTAGGCCGACGATAGCTTGTCGACCAAAATCACATTTGGAGTAAATGGGTCACGCACGATAACCAAAAACAATGAGGGATATGTGTGGCAGCAGCCCTACCATAGCCTACTTGCACTCCCTCTGTGGATCAAACTGTAGGTTAATGATTACCTAGTTCGAGAGACCCACAATGTCGTGAGTGTACACTGTCATAGTCGCTCACGATGATTGTAAGGGGAAGACAATAAGGCAGGGCCCTTATTCCTTAGACGCCCTTAGTCTCCCACAAGATCACCTGACGAAGTATTGACTACAGGGGTTTGACGTCTACCAAATTCAGTCAAGACGCGAGTGGCACCCTTGGAGCACGTAGTGTGTCTTGAAGGGAATGCCACGCAAATAAAAAACAAGGAGGCGAGTGGCACCCTTGGAGCACGTAGTGCGTCCTAAAGGGCACTTCACGATTTTTATTATGGTATGTTAATAAACCTAGTGACTAGAAAAATAAGCCTCATTAGGACCTTGTCAGCCTTAAAATGAGAGATGTCATAAGTAAATATTAATAACAAATTTTTCCCTTAAGAGTCGTTGCCAAGCCTAGTGAATCGAAAACCTAGGTCTGAGTAGAAGCTTTGAACAAAAAGCACTAATTAGACCTGTAATAGGAAGGGGGGTAAAAAATTCAAACTTTAATTATTAAAGTAAAAATTATAATGGAGGATTAAATGTATTAAATGGGTGTTACACATTATTTTGGTCATCTTAGTGATCTATGAAAAACATGTGTGCATGTTCTCAAAAGAGCCTTTATTCATGAGGAAAGTGACTGAATTTTTCTTATCAAAAACCCTATTAAGAAAGGTCATCTTAGAATGCTCCATAGGAAAGGTGTGATGATGCCCAGTCATCGCCCTCTGCTATACAACTGGCATGCGACATCTCCGCAAGATTCTCTACAACTAGGGTGAAACGATGTCAACAAGCTAAGAAAAGGTCAAAATTCATGAAAGTTCTAGAAGGGGATCTTCTAGAAGATGGGGTGGTATCTATATGGTTCGGATCCTACTCGCTTTTCTGATTTAGTGGGATCATCTTAATCCCTTCAACCATCTCTCTTTCCCCTGTATAAAGAATGTTTTCTCATGGAAAAGGCTAAGGTTAATGAAGGTTGATTCAAGCAATATTAATATTGAATAGGCTAATAATTAGATGAGGAATTCTACTTCAATTCATACTTGAGAGCTTCATTTTAGTTTATCAAGTCATTGTGGATCTTCTTCATTCAAGGATTGGAGAAAGTGTGTGTGTTGGAGAAAAGGTTCATCGGAAGGGGACCTTGCAACATCAAGGCTTTGGTTGTAATCTCCACTCTAATTAATTTTTAATACAGCGATATGATTCTTTCCCATAAAACTTTCTTTGTTTTATTATATGATTCCTTGATCACATGCATAAGTTCTCATTGAGTATATTATATTTCTTTCGCTTTGGTTGGCTTGTGTTCCCTTGCAGATCCAATATAACAAGAGCACTGGAGTTGATCTAGGACGACAACGATAAGAAGAAGTGATATTTAAATGGTATGTTTCCCATCTTTTTCTAGATAATAAACTCGATGATTAGAGCTTAGGGAAAGCATCATATTCTGTTTTGTTTTGTTCTAGATCTAGGTGGATCTAGGGAGATCTGTTCATGTCTGCATTTATCGATCAATCCCATAACAAAATTGGCGAGTCAACTAGGGATACGACCTCCTTTTCATAGTTTTCGTCCCATTTTCCCTTAGCCCGCCTTCCTCTGATAAATTTAATTCTCTGAGTCTATGGGTGATCCACTTAGACTCACTAGGTTTAGAAGTTCCTTTAGAGTTTTTGTCTTTCTCCCAAATTTTTCAAATTTATAGAGATCGTCACACTATATCCTATTGACATCCTACGATGACCCTAAGACGTCGCTCTTTTCTTAGCCAATCCAGTGCGATGATGTCACACTCTGCTCTGCTAGTGGACTATGATGACCTTAGCTCATCGCTATGTGTCCTACACCCAACCTGCGACAACTCCTATAGGTTTTGATGGAGTGAGTCATTTTGTATTTTACCACCCAGATTTTCCTTAGTATCTTGGGGTGAACTTCTTATGCCCATGATTGATTGATTCCTGAGTTTAAAGCTTGTTTGTGTTTGGTTTTCAGTGATTGAAAGTCATTCTTTTATTTTTGCAAGTTTTTTCTCGTGCTCATTGTCATAAGAATATAATCTCAGATATTCATCTGAGTGCTTGTTTGGAAAGGGGTATTTGGTTTGTTTTGAGTTTTGGATTCATTTTGTTGGTCAGATTGTTTGTTGAATAAAAAACATGTTTTTCTTGCTTCTGTCAAAAGGCTTTCTTGTCTTTTTCATTTTTGTCTACATTACGATTTTGGTTTGGGAATTATGTTGTGAGTGTATTGATTTTCTTGGATTACATTTTCCTGTCATTTTTATATCTCTGATTCAATTTGGGAAAGGAAGATATGGATTCATTTATTATTTTAGTAATCCCTCATAAGAAAATTTTCACGTTCAAAATATTTGTAAAGAGAAAAATTGGAAAATCTTGTAGTTCATGATTGTTTGGAATTGTATCCATTCATAATTAAGAAATTGCAATATGTAGCTTGTTGTACTCCAAAAGAAATACCTTCTCCTTACTGTAACTAGAGTTCATTGAATTAATAATTTCACATTCATCTCTTTTTTCCATTTTATTGGGTCAAGGTCTTGACATCGACAGTTTCACTTCCATCTCCCTTTTTGAGTAAGCAACTGCCTCTAAAACAGGACATGAATTTAAAATTTAGTAGTAACTTTTATTTTCTAGGGATATTTTTCACCAACATTAGCTAGGATACCTCTTTGGAATAGGTTGTGAGGCACACTCTCCAAAGAATCAAAACACACAATAGTATCTTGTGATAGGGAGAGTTCAAATCCAATTGCTACGTTTTGACCTGTGAAGCCCTTCTCACCCAAGGGTCAAAAGTGAGGTTTCATTAAGACTGGAAGATTTACTCACCCTTCTTTTTTGGTCTTGGTGTAGATATTGCGCATATTATGGGGGTTTCTTGAAGGTATACCAACAATGATGAGTGGAATCCCTTCATGTTGATTTCGAGCTAGATACCCTGCCTTTGCGCGTAGATCAGACCGTTGACTATTTCCCCAGGCATCATTGTTGTAGTTGGTAACCTTAGTAGACTATCTCTCTAGGGAATTTACACAAGGTGATTGTGGAGGGGTAAGTCTCCACGGTAACTGGAATCGATGTTGTTCAAACTCACTCAAGCTCCTTGAAGGGTTTACACACGATTTTGTGTGAGACCTTGCACCAGGGTGTAAGTCTGTTAAGCATGTCATCAACGTAACTTTTCCACCCACTTATCCCAGCCCCTTCTATCCCTTAAAACCCATATTTTTGCATAAAAAACATGAAAATCAACCCCCAAATCAAAAAATGGTGCTACCGGTAACATCGTTTTTCCTAACGGGGTCAAAACTACAATATTTTTCAAGCATGGCTTTCAAAACTCATACAGTACCTCAGAAAAACCTTAAAATCAACATCCAAATCAAAAAGTCGTAAAGAAAAATGTTTTTTTTTTCTAAATATTAAAATTATAGTTCTTTACGACCTAATTGAAATTGTGGCCTTGACAACCAATCCCTACCCAAACAAACAACCCAAAATTAGACCCCAAATGGTCAATTGAAAATTGATTTACAAACAGTTTTTATTTTAATTTACACTAAAAAACAACTAAATATAAAGTAGAAAATATTGACAAATATTTTTTTCTTAAAAAAAAAGAAAAAAAAAACATATTTAAAAAAATATATTCAAAATTCAAATTAAAAATAATAATTAAAAAACAAGGTGAAAAAGAGAAATAACTAAAAAGAAATGAAAAAATATTAAATTCTTCGTTCAATAACAATAATTTAAAGAAAAAACACATTTTATTTTGTAAAAAAGAAACATTAAAAAACCTTTAAAACGTAAAAAATAATTAAAAAACAATTAAAAACAAAAAACAAAAAATACTTAAAAAATGAAAAAAAAAAGCCTAAATTCAATAAAAAAAAATCTAAAATACACAATATTAAAAAATCGTAAACTAAAACTTAAAAAATAAAAAATAAAAATAAAGTCAAAATATTCAAAAAAACATATATTTTAAAAACAATATTTAAATAAAACAACACAATTTTAATAAAATAAAAAATTAAATTAAAAAAAAGAAGAAGTTAAGACCAATTTTAAAATACAATTAGAGTTGTGGTGGTTGTCGTGGGGTGATATTGGGCATCCCCTGAGCCCCCTATGGGATAAGCCCTGGTCCCACAAGGTTTAGGCTTAGCTCATGGGGGGCTGGGACGATTCCCAGCATCGCCCATGAGACCAGGGCTTAGCCCTTGGGGGGATGGGGCGACAGCCAACATCGCCCCCACGGCACCCACATGAATGTCATATTTCATTTTTTAAGAAATTTATTTTTAAAAGTTTATATATCTATCTATCTATATATCTATCTATCTATCTGTCTATATCTATATCTATATCTATATCTATATCTATATCTATATCTATATCTATATCTATATCTATATCTATATCTATATCTATATATATATATATATATATATATATATATATATATAATGTGTATTTTAGATATATTTTTTTTAAATAAAACATTTATATATGTTTTTTTAAATTTGTTTAAAAACATTTCATTTTAATGCTTTTAAACTATGTATTATGTATTTTTGTTTTTTTTAATTAATTTTTTTTTTGTTGTTGTCACCCGAAAGCAAGGGGCACGGGTAAATTGGGGTGAGAATTGAACTTGAGACCTCATTTCTACATTTCCTTCCATTAAAACTGCACTTGATAATCGTTCTACACCCCTACCGGCTTTTTAATTTTTTTTTTTAAACATTTTGTATAAAAAATTTTATTTCAAAGTTTATTTTTTTTTAATATTTTTTAAAATTTGGAATAAAATTTTTTGGTATGTTTTTTATTTTTTCTTTTTAAATTTTATATTAAATTTTGTATAAAAGAACAACAAGAGGAGGATATACTAGCAATATTAAAAGAAGAATTAAAAAATAAATCACAAATTGATACAAGTTACCTCATAGAAGCAAAGAGGCTAGGAAAAATAATTGATCTAAAAGATAGGTTGATTCATGTCAAAGTAAGTTGTAATGACCATAAATATGGCATACTTAGTAAATTTCCAAGCTTAAAAGGGTCAGGGATATTTATAAATGAAGACCTTATTCCCAAAGATCAAGCTAAATTAAGGAAGGAAGTTCAAAAGGTAAAAGAAGCCAGGAAAGAAGGAAAATGGGCAATAATTAGAAATCAAAAAGCTATTGTTAGGGATAGAGACCAGAAGGATAATAATAAATAGGGATTTGGGACACTTGGGATCCTTTTTTGGAATTTTTTTGGCTTTCCATGGCGCAAAGGCCCTATGATAAGTTGGATCCAGAGTGATATTGATATTATCTCTCTAGTTGAAACTTGGGAGCTTGAGTTTAAGGTCCCTAACATGGAAGGATTTGTCTTGTGGTCTGCATGGAACAAAAAATCCCACCATAGAGGGATAGGAGGCATATCTTGTTATATTAGAAAAAGCATTTCTCCTCACATTCAACTTCGTAAGATTGACCCTCTTAATCAATACATTTGGATAGAAATTTCAGACACCAATGCTAAGAAGATGTACATAGAAATTTGTTATTTTGCACCTATTAATTCTACTTTTTATAAGAAAAATAATATCGATAAAAATTGTCCCTATAATAATTTAGAAAAAGATATTTATAATTTGAAAAATGAAGGTAATATCCTCCTGCTAGGAGACTTTAATGCTAGGACTACAACTAAACAAGCTACTCTTTTATGTGATGACTCCAACCATAATCTTTTATGGCTAGAAGTAGACCTTGTTTCATTCCATAGGTGGCCTTCAGTCTTGCACAACATGCACCACATTTCCCTCTTGCGCTTGCCTTAGCCTTCGCTAATTCTTGAATTTGCTCAAACAAAGAAGCCAACTGGTACTGGAACTGTGCTAACCCTAGATCCAGAGTATGTGTCCCCGGAATGAATGACTCGTGCTTAATTATCACATATATAGGTCAGGCTGCGCATGAATGGCTGGATGACCAACCTTCTCTCTTTTTATTCCCAGCCCCGTTCGAATGTCGATCCCCTGTTGTTAATACATAAATAGGGGTCGATGAAGAAATAGAATCATTCCACGAAGGGAGAATCCTTTATTACGTGAATAAGAGAAGGAGTCTATTCCTCCTGCCCGTGAACGGAAGTGGAGCGGCAAAGAGCAGGAAGTACAGGAGATTGGGATTGGAGGGAGAAACAACATGAGTCTACTTCAGAGATACATTTGGATCAAACTAATGAACGGGACGGAAGAATAAATTTGAGATGTCGTATTTAGAAAAGTCAAAGTTCCAGCGCTCTAGCATCGTTGGAGGAACGTCCGGGGATTGTAATTACCACATTGGTATTCGTAATAGCAGTGCGAGTAGCGGCTGGAGAGAAGCGCTTGAAGTCAAATAAAGAAAACCCAGAATCTTAGGTAGTACGATGTTAGTTCCGGGTGGGACCCCGTATGCGGATATCTGATCGAGAGAGACAAAGCTCCATTTTTCTGGGGCGAATCGCAACTCGAGATACTTGCACATACCAGGAGCTATTACTTACTTCTTAATTCCTATTTTCTTTCTATCGCTAGCTATTTCCTGTGGGAAGGGGAATATCTCTTGTTGGCCCAACTCCACCCAATTCGAGGGAAGCGGCCAGATGTCCATAATATGTAAGATCACGTTTCTGATTATTCGTCGAGGATGCGCAAGCAAGCTCGACCAACGGGAGAGGATGCGAAAGCACACTCGACTGTAAGGAGAGGAAATAACTCATTATAGATGTAATTACGTATATAATAGCTACAAAAGAAGCTCTGAAGACCCAATTGAGAATTTGTTTGGTACTCAGTTGGTCAAGCTTTGCAGCTCTCAAGACCTAATAATTTGTAATGGAGTAATGAAGTGCCCAACCTCTAACCAAACGACCTATGTTCATGGGCTAGGTAGTAGTGTTGTAGATTATGTGATATTTGATATCCTCGTTTCCAACCAAATAACAACTTTTTACCTTTTAAATGACCATAAGCCTGACTCTGATCATAAACCTTTAACCCTAACTCTAAAATTTTCCATGAATAAAAGCACCATTGAAGAGAATTATGATAATCAAAGGAATTTGTGCTTTGACAAAAGTAAAGTTGACATTTTCTTAAAGTATTTAAATAGTAAATTAAACTTCCTAACTTATAAGGACAACATTGAAGAACTCTATCATAATTTTACAACTACCCTTTCCACTTCTATTAACAAGTTCTCTTTCACAGTTTCCAATAAAAAGAATAGTAGAACAACCAACCCTTGGTATGATAAAGAATGTAAAATTGCTAGGAAATCCATTAGGGATGCTTATAATCAGCCCTTAAAACTCGATAAGATCAATATATACAAAGCCCTAATTAAAAGGAAAAAAATATACTATATCAATAAAAGGCAAGAACAACTTTTACAACTATACAAGTTGGATCCTAAGAAGTTCTGGAGGCAAATTCTAAAACGCAATACTAAAGAAAATAATAGGATTCCCTCAACGAACTAGAATTCCTACCTTAAAAGTCTTTACGAGTTCCTTAATGTCATGGACACCATTCCTATTGTCCCTACAAAGGAAGAATTTTTTTCTTTAGATGACATAGAGTTCGGGGTTAATCGACTCGCAAATGGGAAAGCTAAGGACATTCAAGGCTACCAAGCTGAAATTTTTAAAATCGAAGGGCCAATCCTTATCCCTCACGTACACAAGTTCTTCAATTTAGCAGTCAATCATGGATTCCCTGAACCCTGGATGCAAATCCTCATTGTTCCTACTTTTAAAAATGGGGATAGAAACATTCCCTCTAATTATAGGACCATTATGATTAGCCCGATTTTATCCAAGATTTATGGAATTATTTTGGAAAAAAATATTAACATTTGGCTAGAAATTCACGGTAAAAGAGCTAAGGGCCAGGCCGTGTTCAGGAGATATCATTCAACTGTGGATCATTTTGTTACCTTTAGGATCATTGCAGAGGAGTTCCACAATACTAAAACCAATATTTTTTGTTGTTTTGTTGACTTTAGAAAATCTTTTGACATGGTTCCTAGGAAAAACCTTTGGAATGGGTTGGAAGAGATAAAAGTGCCTCTCGAGTTGAGATCTGTTGCAATAAGGATGTATGAGAACATTATTGCTAAGTTTAAAAACACTGAGGGCTAGTTAAAAGAGATTGACTGCAATACCAAAGTCAAACAAGGTTGTCCCTTGTCCCCTACCCTTGTTGGCATATACATTGATAATTTATAAGAATTCTTGGAAAAAGAAGGTTGTGTCGGCCCTAATCTCACTGGTATAGTCATAAATCTTCCTATTTATGCCGATGATATCATTCTTATGGAAAGGAGTCCCCGTGATCATGAAAACCAACTAAGAATCCTCAAGGATTTTTACTCCAATATGGGTATGACTGTTAATACTGATAAGACTAAGGTCATGCTTATTAAATCCAATCAAATCCCTTATGATACCTTTGTATATGACAAGAACAACTTGGAGGAAGTGACTTCATTCAAATATCTTGGAATTGATATTCACCACAAGCTCAATTGGAATTATAGCATTGAGAAAAGGATTATTGGGGGATGGAAAGCTTATTATGGGCTTGAAAACAATTGTAAATCAGTTGATATTTCAAGTTGGGCTAAGAAGAAACTCCTCTTTGAGGCTCTTGTTACACCAGTTATTCTTTATGGATGTGAAGTCTGGGGCTGTAGTGTCTCTAGTGAATCCTAGAGAAAGATAGAGAAAATACAAAAGAATTTTATAACCTGTAATCTCAAAATTAAAGGAAATACGCTCTATCCCATCCTCCTCGTAGAAACAAGCCTCTCCCCCATTGAGGGCATGGCTATGACTATATACCTAATGTATAAGAACAAGTTAAACAACATGGAAGACAAGAGGCTACCTAAAATTGCTTTAAAATCAAGTCATGACCACCATCGACTCAAGCGAGGATGGCATAAAGACGTTCGGTATTGGCTAAACTATTGGGGAATGATGGAATAAACCATTTTGTAGAATAAAGATACTATTAAAAAAAATGTCAAATAAAAATTCAAGGAAAAAATGTGGTGTGATAAAGAGTTAGACGAAAAAATAAAATTAAGGTATTATAAAGATGTAATCAACCCTAATGTAGAAGTTCAAAATTATCTATCTGTTTTTCCAAGTGTAAAGAAAAAAATAAGCATTTCTAAGATAAGAACAAATTCTCACGAGCTCCATAGTGAAATTGGGCGTTGGTCAATTACTAAAATGCCATGGGATGAAAGAGTGTGTCACCTTTATGACACTAGAAAGGTTGAAGATGAAAAGCACTTTCTCTTAGATTGTCCAGCCTATACCCATATTAAATCCCATTTTCAAAATATTGATCACACTACCAACCTTCCTAACCTCTTAACTCAACAAAAGTATGGTGATCTTGGAAAGCTTCTCTTAGTTCTTTTCGAGCACAGAAACAAAATTCTAAAGAATGACAAGCAACCACTTACCCTCTTAAGGTTCGATAGAGCAATTAGATCTTAGTGGACGTTAATCATCACCATCATCATTTCAATTTGTTTTTTTTTTTTTTTTTA